>LOJH01002233.1:6491-16922 GCA_001685095.1 Ellobius talpinus | reverse complement strand
TGGCGGGGTCAGAGGGGTGTACCTCCCATTCTGCCATCCCTGACTCTGGGATTCTGAGCTAATCCATCTCTCTGTCTCACTCTGATATTTTAAGATGAAAGGTCAGTTCCCTAGAGTCCTGTGGTGCCACTCCAGTGGGAAGCAGAGATGGGTAGGCGCTTGGTCCTGCTTGCAACACTCCCACTGGGCCTGCAGATGGCGCTGCTGAGTTAGGGAGAAGTGAGTTTCTGCTTCCAAGCTGCGTTCATAGCAGACAGGATTTAGGGAAATCTCCTGCTTATTGCTGAGAACACCTGTGGCAGAGAATGAGTCTCCCTGCTTTCTTTCTTGCCTACCCAGCTTCTCTGATGCCCTCCAAGCACTGTGGATGTGGGGAGACGTCTGGTTCTGCCACCCAGGTCCTGTTTCCAGCTGGTGACCTCGTGCAAGGTTGCCTTGTTCTCTCAAGGTCTCTTTCACAGTCAGCACAAAGAAAATTATATTGCTGGGCATGGGTAAGCTTCAGGAAAAATTCTTATCGTTTGCAGAGCACTGGGCCAGGCACCTGGGGACTCAAGACCGACAGGGTCCCTTCCTTCCAGGCATTCCTGAGAATGCGGTCAGCACAGGAGAAAGACCAGGATGTAATGCTGAGTGAAGAGGCAACGACTCCAGGACTGTCCCTCTGTGACAGGACTCACCTGCTCATGTTCCCTTTGGGCTTCAGGGGGCTGATAAAATCCAGAGTGAATGTACGAGCATGGCCACGTCAAGGACCCCAATGCCTCAGACTCTTGGGAGTGACAAAACCCTTCCTTGGTCCACACGTGGATGTTGACAGTGTGCAGAAAATGTCCATGGTGATGTGTTTATGGCCTGAGAGTGCTCCCCTACAGAAACCCCCACTAAGACCAGTTCAACCCACTACCTTCTTCAGCTGTATACAGCAAACCCACCTCCTCAACTCAGATGGCTAAACTGCTGAGTTCCCCCTGTAGCTGATACATCAGCATCAGTGTGCATGACCCACCTGACCCCAGCTTTCCTGCACCTGGGTCTGTGTGTCTGCCTTCTCCTTATTCCCTGTTGCCCCAGCTAGGTCAATCCCTGTACTGTACAGATCATGGCATTGCACACCTGATTGAGACCCTGCAAGGGCACATGGGTGCTTTATTCGTCCCTGGTTTCCCAAAGCCAGATGCAACTATTGCCTTAATGAATGACCAATGCAATGGCTGCAAGCCTTCGCTCTGCCCTTCACTCAGCTTCTTGTGGGCTCTATCTCTTCATAAGCATGCAGAGCTGCCATCTTCCCATATCCAGACCCCAGAGCATGCATGCACTCAGTAAATGAGTGCTTGTTAGAATACAGTTTTCTCTTCATGCACTGAGCACCTTCTGTGCGCATGACAGACTAGTCGGTCTTGCACAAAGGCAAGGCCCTGGAGATGTGACTGGAGTCGAGGCCAGAGATCTCGCCACTAAGGACGATGTGCAGAGCCGGGAGAGAACAAAAGAGCACTTGAGAGCACATCCTGAGAAGACGCAAATTCTAGAAAACTAAGGCAAAAGATCATCGTATGACATTTGCCACACTTATCTCCCAGGTCATCTCTGTGTAATATGGCCACTTGTTCTCTGCAGAGAGCTGGGTGGCATGACTAGTAAGTACCACATTGCAAACGGAGAAACTGAGATTCGGAGGAAAGGCTTACCCAGGGTGGCAGCGCCAGACAGAAGGACAGAGAATGTGGGTCCTCTGCTCCAATGAACCAGTCTCATAAGAGCGGGTCCTAGAGAGGAAACAATTGTGACAGAGGGAAAATGAGATCTACAGTATGAAAAATCATAAAGAGCTGGCTTCTGTCATGTGACTCGTGAGCTCCAGGCCTGGGTGAGGCTGGCGTTATATTTGTCCCGCTACAGAATTTTTAAGGGACAAACTGTCATGACCCTTAGGCTGTACTTGAAGAAATGCAAGGTCTCTCAAGGCACAGCTAGGATGCAGGTCACAGGCCACTACACAGAGCTGCGGAAGCACAAGGAATGAGCCCCTAGCCTTCCCCGGGGAGTAGAAACCGCACAGAGCATGACACATGAATGTCTTCAAGGATGCTAACAAAGAGTTCAAACAGAGAAGGCACGTGATGCAGAGGTCTGGGGTGGATGACACAGTATCCTTGGAGAAGCTTGAGAAACTGGTCTGCTCCGTGGGGCACTGAGACCATGTCTGAAACACATCTTCAAAGCCTCTTTCCCCAGGAGACTTAGAGCTCTAGACTGCTTCTGGGGCAGCGAGGGTCACATCAGATGTCTAACTGGGGGACTCTGAGGAAAAGGAAATGCTCCACCCACTTCCATGTACTCTCAACCTGTCAGGAATCTGGGCTACCACAGAAAGACCCTCAGGCTCCTTATTAATGAGCCTGTCGCAGGTCCGTCCAGCTTCCACAGACTGTGGAAATAATTCATAGTGACAGAGCGCGTTTGTGTAGGATGGTTGCCAACTGTTGGCTTCTTCAGCCTCAGGGCTTCCTCTGGCTCCGCTGACCAACCAGGGCCCCGGAGGAATCTGTTCTCAGTGATGGAGGCCATAGAACAGCCCAGATGCTCCTCCCCCACCTCCCAGCACCACCTGTCCCAAGCAGGGTCAAAAAAGCCACTCTCTTAGGGTCGTGAGGTCATCACCATGGCAACCAGGGAGGTCATGTCTCCCTCCTAAACCCATGAAGGCCTGCGGGTGCTGTCAGACTCCTGGTACATTTCTCAGAAATATGCTAGAAAGGCTTGGCATGACCTAAGGGAGCAGAACTTGCCTTTTGCCTCAGCCTGCAGAGGCCAAGGCTCAGCCCAGCACTTTCTTCCTCACCTAGAACCATTAGAGTACCTCAGTGCCTGTGTTCTCACAAAGAGATCCCGAAGAACACCCTCTAAGGAGCACACCATCGCTACCTCTATCGTAAAAGCCAGATTCACCCATCAAACTGAAGAAAGAACCAAAAGCATCACAGACATGGCAAAGACAAGCTGTCATCTCTGATTTAAAGGCATCTGTGAGCAAGTCTTGCGACACCACAGGTAACACAGTGTGGCACCCAGCTCTGCACGTTGCAAGCTTGCGGCTAAACCAAGTTTGTGAGAGTTTATTTGTTTATTTTTTTAACTCAAGCGTGTGTGGAGCTTAAGGAATCATTCAGGGCATTTGCTCAAATGTAGGCAGCAGAGAGGATGGCTGAGCTGAGGATGGACTGCTACCTGACGGGACTAAAAAGCACACTTCTGAAGACTGTGTGGACTGTGAGGGTCACTCCTCTCTTGCAAACGGGAGTTATCTTGTTAAATGTACATGTTCTACTGAGCAATGATACATTCAGTAGTGGCTTACGGAGAAGATCAGCAGTATTTATATCCATACATTTAAAAGCACCCAAGGACATGCGTTTAGAAACACAAGTGTGGTCAATTATTTCTCATGGTCATTATGTTCCATAGAACCGCCATGAATATTTCAATTAGAGAATCGTTAAACCATTGCTCCAAGGGGAAACAGAGGGCTGGGCTCCTCGTGGCCTCTGGTTATAACATTTCATCAACCCATCCAAATGCATCTTTATTTTATGCGTTTTTATTAAAGGCATCCTATTGAATAGACTCGATGCATTAACACCGACTCCACAGGCAACAGCACGGTCTCAGGCTGAAGGAAGTTTATCTGACGTGCGTGCACTTTCGCTCTGAAAGGTGTGTTGCAGCTTCTTCATGCTTAGGACCATTGGACAGCACTTCAGCACTTGTGGGGGGCACTCCACCCCCCAAAGAAAGCACAGAAAAGTGTTCAAAGCATGGAGCTAAGTGGCCCCCAGAAAGACGTGTTTACAGTATGGACTAAAATGAGAAGCCTGAACTTTGCCCTGTTTTACATCCCCAGGAGTATGGGTGTTATGTGAGTCCAAATCTCACTGCTCTGCTGAAGTCCATGAATGGCTGAGAGAGTACTTTGAGAATCTATTTGGGGAGTATATATAAGTATTAGCACATAGGAAACTTTGAAAATACAGAATGTGCAGAATAAAAATTGTGTGCATGTGCATTTATTTTTACACATATAGTAATCCATATGATCATGCAGATGTAAAATATATTAAATGCATGACTGTGGTCCCAGATGGAAGGCTATCAGGAACCACCTTCTCCAGCTGTTCCAGGAAGCCAGGGACCCATTAAGCTGGCCTTGGTGACTCTAAAGGACAGATCTAGACACCAGAGGTCATGCAAGGAATACTTTGTGAAGCTCTCCGGGAGGAGGGGGGAAGCGTGTTCAAAGCACCTCATGATTGCCCTGTACACAGAAGCCATCCTTCCAGCATCCCTCAGATCAATGACAGCTGGGGCCCAAAGGCTCACCAGGGCCTGCTCCTTTAGGCCCACGCAGGCCTCAGTTTCTGACTTCCTTGTTTCTGCATCCTCACTGCTAGACACAGAAGGTGGAGGCCACATCTGAGGCGTCTGTCTGTGCTCTGAGCATCCAGCCCAGGACGCAGTGCCCACAAGCCCTCTGAACACAAAGCCACAGAACCTCAGAGCTTGCCTAGTCCAGTCTCCTCAAAGTGAGGGCCCTGGACAAACCATAACGGTCAGAAATGTGACTTCCTAGACCCCTCCCTCTTTCTGCTGAATTGGAACTTCTGAGGTGGTGGTGGGAGGTCAATATTCTGCACTGTACCAAGTTTTCCAGTATGTTCTACTAATGCCTATTATTTTGCAAAACTCTGTGTCCATCATGAACACCTCATCACACTTTTACAGATGGGAAATGAAGGTGTAACAATAGAACCTGTGTCCCCCAGGACCACACAGATAGACAGCTTAGGCTAGATGTGGAACTAGAGTCCATGCCCCCACCTAACTCTGTGCTCCTGAGCATCCCATGACAATGAGGACTTTCATAGGTGCCTCATGGAACCCAGCCCTTCATAGTGTATCTCAGGATGAGTGGTCCTCTTCCTCAGAGCTGCCTACCTTCCTCTTCTCTCTCCTTCCTTCTCTCTCCTCTGGCTCCTTCTCCTGCCTTCTATCTCTTCTTCCTTCTTCTTCTCCTCCCCAACCCCATCTTAAGGAAGTAGCTTAAGCTTTCTGTGAGCCCATTTCCTTCACACATAAAAAAGGAACACACACACACATATAAACACAACACACACACACATAAACACAACACACACAGACATACATACACAGAGATTCACACACATACACATATAAACACAACATACACAGACACCTACACAGAGACGTACACACTCACACACATGCACAGACACGGACATACATACACAGAGATTCACACACACACATACACATATAAACACAACACACACAGACACATATACAGAGACACACACTCACACATGCACAGACACAGACATATATACACAGAGATTCACACACACACATAAACACAACACACACAGACACAGACACAGAGACATACACACTCAGACACAGACATACATACACAGAGATTCACGCACACACACATATAAACACAACACACAGAGATATACACACAGACACACACGCATACACCATCCAGGAGCCCGACTCAAGTCAGAGAACCCATAGCTTTCAAACAGATGCTTGTGTTGTCTTGAACGGGATGAGTTAGAGGAAAAGACTCAAGAATGAAACACACTCCCACCCAGGAGTGACACAGTCCCTTCCAACCTTCCTACCATTAACCTGCCCCTCCTCCCACCCTCCCCCACTGCAGTCGCAGCATGAGTCTTGCCTCTCTCTGCAGTGTAAGCAAGTGAGCAGGGTTACACTCATAGGCAGCTAGGTGGATGTTCTGGGAGGCAGTTAGGGTTTCTCAGAATGAGTCATTTTTTCAAAAATAACAAAACCTCTCGACATCACTTGATTTCAGCCTCCTCTTGTAACCTCTTTTGCAACTGCATTCCAAGCACGCCTGACTTCTTTCTCAGGCCCAGCGCAAGGCCCACTCCCTGCTGAAAGGCTTTGCTGGCAGACAAAAAGCTGGAGCCCAGGCCCAGAGCCCGGAACTCAGCAGGGTCTGGTCCAGAATCAGTGGGGCTGCAGAGGAGGCAGAGCAGTCTGGAGGACAGAGGGGCAGTGGGTGAGAGGGACAAGAGATGGGGAGACCGGCTTGGCCTAGACCCACAGTGACTCACTGGACTCTGACAAACTTCACTCTCTCTGTGTCTGCCCCACCCTAATTAGGATTGGTCAACCATCCTGAGAGCGATACCTACATTTGCTCAACAACCACAGTTCCACCCAGCTCAGTGCCCTTCACTGCCTCGGTGTGAGATGTGGGTATCTCATGGTTCCAGACACCGAGAGATGCTGAAGGATTTGCCCAACCAGACCCTGATGTGGACAAGATGGCTGCCACCATCTACTGAGCCATGTACTGAACTGATTGTATCTCATTTACCCTTTATTCATTAGTGCCAGTAGATAAGTTATTTTACTCTTTCCTAGAGGGGAAAACCAAGGCTCAGAGAGGCTAAGCAATTTATCCTAAGTCACAAAGTGAGTGACAGAGCTGTAATTGAAACCCATTTGGGTCTGGCCACAAAGCTTACGTCTTTTCCAAAGTGTGGCGTGAAGACACTGCTCTCAAGGAACTCTGCACATTGCTCTACTGGACTTAGCATCGTGGAATTTAATGAATGCTTTGCCTACCTGGATCCTAGGAGGTTCTTGAGGCGTGGAGAGTGGTTTGAATCCCTGTGCACTCAGCTTGTAGCTTAGTAATTAACAGATAAACACAAAATCACAGATTTGATCTCCAGCCTCCAGACTACAGACCTGCCCATGCCACACACACGCATAAACACACACATAGCGATACCCACTTTCAAACTCTCGAAAACTGTGGTCCCTAAGCAGCCCCTGTTTCAGTCTAACTCCTATATTCCCCATCCCTAGCAAGGACTCTTCACTCTTGGGTTTCAGTTTCCCATTTCTGCAAATACAGAGTTGAACAAGGGAAGCTGGGCAACAGAGGTTCTCAACACAGATGGTTCTGGAAGTGATTTGGGTTTGTAAAGAAAACAGAACCTAGCTGAGTAACATATGTTGCCTGAAAGGATGGGGTAAAGCCCATTAACAAAAGTCACATCATTGACCAAGCTCACTTTGACTCCTAGACCCTTGCAAAGCAAGCTGAAGAAATCTTAATTCTGTGTGGATAAACCAGCTGTGAAAAAGATATATTCCTTCTTTCATATATTTTTGTTTTATTTGTTTGTCTTTTGTCTGTTGCTGCAATTTAAAAAAAATTCCTACAAAAAGCAACTCAGGGGAGAGAGAGTTCATTTCGGCTCATAGTTTAAGGATGTACTCCATCATGATGGGGGATTCGAGGCAGCAGGAGCGTGAAGAAGCTGGCCACAGCACATCCACAATCAGGACACAGAGAGATGGATACATGCTGATATTACTGTCTTTCTCTACTTATATAATCCCGGATCCTAGTCAGGGAACATCCTCACCCATAGTCAAGATGGCTGTGCCCCTGTCAGTTAAGATAGTCCCTTGCAGCCATGCCCAGAGTCCATCTGCCAGATGATTCTAGATTCTGTCAAGTTGACAGTTAATACCAACCATACCACGTACAAACCTCACCTCTATGCCCCTTCATCAGGCTCCACTCAAGTGCCCATCCCTTTCCTGTTGAATCTGCCTTCATATTGGTGTTGCCTGGGCAACACATACCTTGTTTATGTATCTCCCTCAATTAACCTGTACTCCAGGTGGCTCTCTGAGCACTGATCAAAAGTCAGCCCAAAGCAATCATGGTGACAGCATGTATTCACTGATCCCATACTATGAGAAAAACCTCTACCCTTCTTGGGGTACATTAGCATACACCCTCGCTGTAGCAGCCTGATGACCTTCTGTAATTTGACTGGCTCAGCGGCATCCCTCTCCTTGTGCCCATTTTACGTGTGCAGGAGCTGAGACAGGAACTGATGGACTTCTCAGCCCTGCGTAGCCAGGACCAGAAGAGTCCATTGCCCAGCTGTCACACCCTAGACCAGCAGTTCTCAACCTGTGGGTTGTGACCCCTTTGGGGAACAAACAACTCTTTCACAAGGGTCACATATCAGATACCTTGCCAATCAAATATTTACAGTACGATTCCTAACAACAGCAAAATTATAGTTATGAAATAGCAACAAAAATAATTTTATGGTTGAGGATCACAACAACATGAGGAACCATATTAAAGCATCAGGAAGATTGAGAACCACTGCTCTAGACAACATGGGTCTAGATCACGAAGGCCACTGTTGTGATTTCAGTGTGAAATGTCCCCCATTGGCTCACCCATTTTAACACTTGGTCCCCAACTGGTGATGCTATTTTAGTAAGATACAGAGCCTTAGAGGAGGTGCCCCACTGGGGAAGCGCATCACTGGCAGGATTGGGCTTGTTGGCTCTCTACTTTCTGACTGTATCCCTTCAAACTGTGAGACTTCCTCCCTTAAGTTACATCTTTTGGGGTATTTTGTCCCAGTAAGGAGAAAAGCAACAAATACAGATACCTCAAAACAGAGCTCCTGAAAAACCACTTTGAGCAAAGGAATGTTGGGGCTCCTTCTTCCAGTGAAATTTTACCAGAATGACAATAGGTAAGGGGTAAGGGGTGGGGATTCTCTTGTTTCAGGAAAATTACAGAAACTTAACATCGATCCAGTCCATCTCTTACCCTGCCTTTTGCAGTAGGGGAGACTGCCTAACACCAGCTTGCAGAAGCAATATGAAGTGATGCACCCTGGAGAGCCACCAAGCCAGACATGAACCAGCACACAACTCTGCTTACAGGTCCCCTGTAACTGTAGCTTCTGCTTTCCCCAGGGTCACTGTGGTGGTTAATCTAGGCTGTCAGCTTGACTGGATCTGGAATCAACTAAAAGTCCAGACAATGGCTTTCTGGACACTTCTATAAAACCCACCCAAAATGTCAGGGGCACCTTTCAGAGGCAGTCCAGATAAAGGAGCTGGGAAAACACGTGTGTGTGTGCAGGCACACAAACACACACACACACACACCACAAATAAATGATGCTGTGACTGTAGCTCAGTGATAGAGCTCTAGCTTAGCATGTGCAAGGCCCTGGGATCCTTCCCAACCCCATGAATATATAAAACTATGTAAACAATTCCTGAATCTCCCTTGTCCTCTGTGTGACTAGGTCACATTCCCCTCCTTTCTGCCTTAAATTTCCTATAACAAAATATGATGAATATAGCCATCTCCTGAGGTTCTGACAATTTATGCATTTATACACACACACAAGCTCACACACACACATGTACATACATGCACATGTGTACACACAAGTGTACATACTAATAATAAAAGAAAAAGAGGCTACTAATGTGAGGGGTGGCATGCAAGGAGTTGGAGGGAGGGGACTTGGAAAGGACTAGAGGGAGAGAAGGAAAGGGGGAAGAGATGTAATTGTATTTTAACTACAACAAATAAATAAATAAATAAATAAATAAATAAATAAATATTGAGACTATTAAAAAATAAATGGCATTGGCCATTCAAAGCACTTCCATGCTCAATGCCTCACCCTGGCTTCAGGTGAGAACCACAAAAAATGAGAACACAGTGGGCACCCCCACCACCTCATCTCCACAGCAACTCCTTTCTAGATCTCTCAATAGGGTTGTGAAATGTGAGAAGATACCAAAGTTCGAGTCCCTCCAGTTCATCCTAAAAATAGTCAGTGTTTCTCTGCTCATTCTACGAGCTCAGCAAGTTGCCTCTAAGGGAACTAGGGGATTGTGAAAGGCGATCTTTCTAAACTAGGGTCAAATGTTCTTTACCCAAAAGGAACTCACAAGGGTGCAGGGCTGGTCCATGAGAGGTCTTCCCACCAGGCCCAGGACCAGTCTAGATTCCCCCAAAGCAAAAGGACACTGGGACAACATGCTTGCCACAAAGGATGACCATGTCTCTCATATTTACTCATTCAACTCTAATTGTCTGGAAGCACTGGCTGAAAACTACAGCTCCAAAACTGGAAGGGGAAGAGGATGCAGAAATGAAAGAACTCCCTTGACCAGGTTGTAGGACAAAGTCCTCATGCACTTCAGAATGGGCACACGAGCGATGATGGCGGTGGTGGTGATAATGGTAGTGATGGTGGTGATTATGATGATGATAATGATATGATGATGGTGATGATGGTGATGGTGATGATGATGGTGATGATGGTGATGATGGTGATGATGATGATAATGGTGATGATGATGGTGATGATGATGGTGATGATGATAATGGTGATGATGATGGTGATGATGATGGTGATGATGGTGGTGATGATGATGATAGTGATAGTGGTGATGATGATGATGGTGATGATGGTGATGGTGGTGATGATAATGGTGATGATGATGATGGTGATGATG
>LOJH01002232.1:19640-38320 GCA_001685095.1 Ellobius talpinus | reverse complement strand
GGAGGGTAATTCAGTGCTCTCTGTGCGTCCTAGTCTCTGTAACTGAGATTCGGAGGGTAATTCAGTGCTCCGTGTGCCCTAGTCTCTGTAACTGAGATTCGGAGGGGTGCTTCACTACTCTGTGCACCCTAGTCTCTTTAACTGAGATTCAACTTTGAAGATGCTGAAAATCCCTAAGGGAAGGAGATTGTAGGACACAGACGATATGAAGGGAAGGGGGAAGGATGTTCAAGGGAAGACTAACAGGAATGTAGGGCATAATATGAGTGGGTTGGGGAGGTATAACTAACACCAGGGGTATCTGAAAAATCCCTATGGAAATCTATTTTATAAGCATACAAAATATATATTCTTATCAATGTTCAATTGGAGTTACCCTACACAGGCGATTATGCTCCTTCCAGAAGCCATAAGTCACCAAATAAATATCCCAATATCAAGTGTGAGAGATCTTCTTTCAAGTTGTTGGTCACAGGTGTCCTGGAGATCCCCAAACCATAACTTGCCGATATTGTTGAAAACATCACACCCAGATCCTGGAACCAGGATGCAGGAACTGTGTTTGCTTCAGTTTGCTCTTACTTTTCCCTGAATTTTGCCTGATACCCATCATTCCTCTTTCTGGCGTGGAATGTCTGTAACATTGCAATTGGATGTCTGTAATTTTAAAGATTTTTTCTTTACATGGGTTCACAATTAAGAAATTGCCACATGTCTCAGGAAGAGACTTTGAACAGTGTTGCCAATGGTTATGACTATTCCCCAGACACAAGTGAATGCATTGTAAGATGACCGTTAGCCTCTGAGGGCCGGAATATTATGGCTTGAATCTAGAATGTCCTCCACAGGCTCCTGTGTTTAAATACTTGGCATCTAGCTGGTAGCACTGTTTTGGGAGTTTGTGGAGACTTTGGGGCTATGGTGTTCGCCCGAGCTCTCTCTTTCCCCGTCTGCTAAGATGTGAACAAACCATGTAATAAACACCTGCTGACACAATGGGCTCCATTGCTTGAACCAGAAGCCAAAACAAACCCTTCCTTCATTAAGTTGTTTTGCCAGACTTTCTGTCATAGCAACAAGCAAGTAACTAATGCATTGGGGAAGGAGTGAGTAGACACACCTATGCAGGATGCGATGTGACCCGATTTGAACTGTAACAAGGGGAGCACACAAAGATCAGAGGACAGGGACCATGTGGAGGAATTTCTAAGGTCTACTTCGGAGGCGGGACCCTGGAAGGCAGAGAGAAGGGGCTGAGTGATGGATTGAATGGAGGTAGTGCAGAGGAAAGGTGTGGTCCTGTTGTAGGCTTGGAGCATGTGCGCATGGAGGGATGGAGGAACAGGCAGCTCAGCAGACAGAAGTGGTTGGAGGAGATTCAGTCAAATTCCAGACTGGATGTTTCTGACCTTCTGAGGACAGTCAGATGGAGAGACTTGCAGTGTGTTGGGAAAATGTCTAGCGCTGATGAAAGACATGATGGACCAGAAAGTTCCACGATTAGTTATCGCTTCTTCCACGCTTATTGTTATGCCCTATTCTCTGACCATCCTTTCCCTTGTGAACATTCCAGGGCTGCTGAAATGTATGGTCACAGTCTGGTGGCTTGTAATAACAGGAGCGTGTTCTCTCACAACTCTGGTGATGATGTCTGGAGTTGAGTCACCAGTGTGCATGTGTGAGGAGGGCTGTCCTCCTAGTTAGTCTCAGCTGTCACTTGACACAGCTCAGAGTTACTGGAGAATTGTCACAATCATACCGGCCTATGGATACGTCTGTGGGAAAATGTTCTTGTTTCCTAATTGGTGTAGGAAGACCCAGCCCACAGTGGGCAGTACAGTCCTTTCACAGGGGTTCTGGGTTATATATTTTAAAAAAAAAGCCGCCTGAACAGGGGCTAGAGAGCAAGTCAGTAAGCCACGTTCCTCCATGGTCTCTGCTTCAGTTCGTGCCTTGAGTTCCTGCTATGATGTCCCTCAATGATGGACTGTGAGGTGGAAGCATAAGCCAAATAAACCTTTTCCTCTTCCGAGCTGCTTTTGGTTATGTTTGTCAAAGAAACTTAAACCCTGGCCCATGTTTTCCAGATCCTTCACTGAGTCTATTTTCCCTCACACTTTCCTAAGAGGTAAGCTTGTGGGGAACACACATTTGGGCAGAGGCCTTCAGAGAGGAGGACTTGGCCTCAGTCCAGGGTCCAATAGATTGTCTCTTAAAAAGCACAGAGGAAAATCCAGACTCGATGTGAATCATATTCCAAAACGTGAAATCCTATGTCTGGGGTGTGTGTGTGTGTGTCAGAATTCCTACTCCACCAGCACCCCCTAAAAAGAACTGAAAGTTGCCTTAGGAGAGGCCACCTGGAAGGAGGCTAGAGTCGGGGTACTGCTTGGCTGTCATTTGTTAGTGACAGCCTCAAGTTCAGTCCTTAGGATGCTAATGGAAACAGTGGCGGGAGTTGTGTCTTGCCAGGGTTATGGTCCTGGGAGCAGAGGTTCCGTGTCCCTTCCAGCTCTTGCTCTATGCACTTAGCCTCTACACAGAGCTGCAATCAGGTAGGTATGGTGTGGAGATTAGACTTTGGAAGAGCGGGAAGTATCTCACAGCAAAGCCAGCCCTGGGGAGAGTTCAAGTTCATTAAGTGTTTGCAGCCTGTGTTCTCACAGATGTGCTGCTGGTTAGGTAACACAACTTGCTTCTGGAACTCAGAGAGCCAAGGATTTCTGTAGCGGTGATCACAGCTGTCTTAGGCTGTAAATGGATTCTCTCCCTGCATCCTGGTAAGGACCTTTTTAGCAAATCATTTGACACGTGTGCAGTTTATTTTCCATTGCTGTAATAAAACACCATAACCCACACCATCTTGGGGAAGAGCTCTCAGGACACACTCCATCACTGAGGGAAGTTGTGGTTGGATCTCAAAGGAAGAACCTGGAGGCCAGAAACTGAAGCAAAGGCCATAGAGTAGTGTTGCTTACTGGCTTGCTCCTCATGGCTTGGCTAATCTGATTTTATGGATCCCAGAACTACCTGCTGAGGGGCGGCACTAAACACGGTATGTATTCTCCCACATCGATGATCAGTTAAGAGAATGCCTGCTGCTGATTTGCCTACAGGCCACTTCAGTGGAAACAGATCCTCAATTGAGATTTCCTCTTTCCAGGTCTATCTAGGTTTGTGTCAAATTGACAAAAACCGAAGAGCAACAAGCGAATGTCACAGGGGAGGACTCAGGATCACAGCAGCAGGGGGAGGTTGGGGGCCTCTCCCTTCTGCTGTTTCTCAGGTCATGTTCAAAGCCACTGAGGCCTTTAAGAAGCCTGAGGCCAGAATGTGCCTCAATGGTATGCTGTATGATCAATGGGAATGAGGATTAGGTCCGATCCACAGCTGAACGGAAACGGATGGGAGATGCAAATCAGTTTGTCGAGTGCTTGCCCAGCATGCACAAAGCCCTCCTGGGTTTTAGCTCCAGCACTATATAAACTCAGAGTGCTGGTATGTCTGGACCCCTAACACTTGGATCAGGCGTTCAAGGACATCTTTGTCTACAAAGTCAGTTCAAGGACAGACCATGATAAAGGAGATTCTGTCTCAAAAAGAATAGAAAAGAGGAAAGGCTATCCCTGTTTAACACAACGATGCAAAATATTTAGGAAGGATATTAGGCACCCTCACCCTTAGAATTATCCTACCCAGTTCTTCCCAGGAGATGAATACAGAGCAAAAGCATGGCAGATCTGGCTTTCCAGAGAGCCTGCCAGTCAAGAGTGTACCAAGGCTGCCCTGCTGTCAGATCCAGGGAACCTGAAGTTCACTTTAATTCTGTGTAAAATCTGTGATCACTAACAACTGATTGTTGGAGCCCCATTGTCTAGGTAAGAAATGCAAACCAGAGGTGATCCAGAAAGTGGCGTCCCTTAGCTCCACAGATTTCCAGGGGCCACCACATGGGCACCTTATTTTCCAAGGATCAACACAAGGAAAGAGAATCAGGTACTGGCAATGAGAGGGTATGAGTTCTACTGAGGCTTCCAGGGTCCCCAGGCTGCCTGGGGCTTCTGAGGGAGGAAGAACCCAAGAAGGAGCCTCAGGGCAAGCAGCAGGAGAGTTATTTGCTGGCACAGCCAGGCTGCAGTTGGACCCAGCATGCATTGCAGGTTCCTCCAGCAGTTGAGTTTGTGATTCAAAGCTCGTTTCATGTAAACATCAGATGTGGCTCTCAGGGCCCAAACAGAAGGCGTTTCACAAGTAAGTAAAATGAAGATTAGAAATGACTGTCCTTAAAAGGGTGCTCGCCCACCCCCTTCTATCCCTCCTTCAGGCATCCTCCCCCCAGCAACAGGGAACGTCCAGGGATCTGCCTGCATGGGCAGGGAGCCCAAACCAATTACATCTCCTAGCACAATCTGAGTCCTCTGCCCTGTGGTTTGTGTGAAGAATGCAACTGTCACAAATCGCAGAACTCCAGAGAACCACAGCATTTCTGTGTTGAGTGGGGCCAGGAGGGCAGGTCCTTCACTTCTGTGTTTTACAGAGGAGATCTCCGGGGCTAGCATGGGGCAATGGCTAAGGCCACACAGCTAGTGAGTGGGGCAGACTCAGCCCAAGAGTTGCAGGGGGAGCACCAGCTGAAGTCACCACCATGCTAGTTACTGACTTGTGTCATCTTGGGGGAATCACTCAGCCTCCAAAAGCCTGGTTCTCTCAAGCGCAAAATGGGAATAGTAATGTCATTTGTTTTAGCACTTGGGTGAGGGTTCATGGGACTGTGTTTAGGGCTTGTACACTGCCAGCAAAACCATAGTCTGTATTCTAATTTTACTAGTGGTTGCAATGCCTTTTCACCCAAATGGTGAGTGATTCCTATTTATGAATCGAGGATGAATTGAACAAATATTTCCCAGGCCCATTCTCTGTACTCACCAATTAGACCAAAACACCTGCTAGATCCTGGAATTCCCCATCTCTGCATTGAAGCTGTGTGGAAGAGATTGTAGCGGGCCCTCAGGGAACAGAAAGTGCCTGGAAAGGAGGCTAGGGTGCGTGTTCCTTGTGGTCAGGGACAGGCAGTCAGGTCTGGAAGCAGAAAAAGAGACCTGAGTCCCTGTCCCATAGACACCCGTGACTGTAGAGAGTGAAACAGAGTCACAAACCATGGTTGACATGGTCCATATAAGGGTCCCCGCTTCTAGCCCCAGATGTGCCAGGGCCTGAAGATCCGTGGAAAACTCACTTCTAATCTTGGGCCTTGGTGTCCTCCTCATCAGATGAAAGAACTCAAGCAGATGACTCTTCTTCTTTGTCTCTGGTTCATGATGTCCAGGAAACAGACTGTCTTTGCACTAGCACCAACACTGCTTATTGAATCCTTACTGTTCGCCAGCCCCACTGGAATTCCAAATGCTATACCATTCTCCATTCCTAAGGGGCATTTATTTTTCTCAAGGCCAGAGGAGTGCGCCCACTGAGTCTCAGGGTGGCTAGTGCTCTGATGAGATTCACTGGCTTTGCTCTACCAACTTCAGCAGGGAGGATATTAGTAGATGGACTGAGGGAGAGACATAGCAGGTGGGGACATGGTTTGTCAAGTTATTGGAAATGAGACAGTGTGGAATCAGCCTGAAAGGCTTGATCACAGATGGACATCCAGAGGTAGCCAGGCAGGGAGCCAGGGGATGACTTTGTGCACTCAAGAGTGAGGACTCCCCACCCCCTATATAAGCCCTAGGCAGTATTTCCAGCCTCTTGGATTCCAGTTTCTTTGTATCTTGAGTCACTAAGAGCATTGGTCTCCCAGGATATTGAAAGGACCAGGTAAACAGACTCATGAAAACACAACATGGGGATACTCAGAATAAATGGTTCGTATGTGCTTGCTGTTATTTCCGAGGCTTTGAGTTTCTCCTGTTTAAAAGGGAAGATGGCCGTAGCTATTTCTGCTCTGGAAAGTGAAACAGAGCAGCGTGTGTGAAAGTAATTTGGAAATGTAAACATACAGTGCAGTATTATTGTTGGCCGTCTTCGCTTCGCTCTGGCTGGGCAGGTGGAGGGAACGTTAAGGACATGGGGAATTTTATGGGTTGAGTTTGGAGAACAAGATAGAGACTCATATGCTGGTCCCAAGGAAAAAAATGGTCTTAAATGAAGCTTGTGTTTTCCCAACAGATTTGTGGAAAGAACATAAAATCCCCCCCATTATTGGCCTTTTGTTTAATGAAAGAAGAGGAAAGTGGTTTTAAAGGGCCTGCTAACCGCATCAGCAATGTGTAGGTAACATTAGTGAGCAGTGGGGGGATGCGTTCTGGAGGCTCCCTGTCTTCTTAGTCAATTACTGAAAAATGCTAATCTCCAGCAATCCATTAAGCATTTAGGAAGCATCATGCCGTGTTAGTCATTGGATACCCATGGTTAAATGGGGCTCAACATGTGTTTCCCCATCTGAGTTAGTGCCAAGGGGCGGTCCTTAGTTTATACATACCTACACCCTCACCAGCTAGAAAGGCTACGAGCCGTGTTTCTCTTGGTTTCATTACATAGATGCTGATGAGATGATTGGCATGGGGCTGAACTTTGTGCTTGCTGTCCTCTGCTCCTCAGAGACACAGTATTGTGGCTGAGCATTCTATCTCTCCTGTCACATATTTGGTGTTTATAACTACACCAGCTTGTCCCTTGAATCTACCCAAGAGTCACCCTCTTAGCATAAACTCAGTGCTGCAGTTACTTTAAGACCCCGTGAGAAGCAGTTTAAGGGCTGAAGGATTTATTCTGGCTTATAGCTTGAAGGGATTATTCTGTCTTGGTGGGGAAGGCTTGGCGACAGGAGTCACTGGTCACACTGTATCCATAGTCAGGAGGTGGAGATGGGCAGATGCTGGTTCTCACTCGTTTTCTCCTTTATATACCATCCAGGACCCCGGCCTCTGGGATGGAGGCTACCTACATTTAGGATGGATCTTCTCCCTCATTAATTTAATCTAGAAAATCCCTTATGGGTATGTCTGGAGAATTTTTTATATGGTGATGCTAAATGCTATCAAGTTGGCAATCAGTTTAAACATTCTAATGAACAATAAGGACACTTCCACGCGTAGGAGATTCCAAGGCTGCGAGAGGTTCTGGGCCAGAAGCAGGGGGCAGTTTCTGCATTTGTCACAGCACAGCATGGGTTTGTACATCCCAGAGTCCAGGTTCAGATCCTGGCTCCTTTTGCTGTGCTGTGCTGGGTTCTTTCAGAACTTGGCATCCTTTATTAGTAAGACTGTGGTTATGACAGGGCTGTGTTTGAGAATGACCTTCCATGGATGGAGGTGGTAAAGACTTGAGGTAGCATCTGGCCTATAGTAAGGGAAGAAAGGGCAGAATTCGGGGTGACAGTGGTGCTCAGCATGAAGGTGGGGGACACCATATTGCTGACATATGACCTAAAGCTCTAAAAAGGGAAATTTTGATAAACAATGCAGTCAGCATTCGGAATACACTAAGGAAAAAGATTGGAGGATAAGGTCTTGGAGCTGAGGAGATGGCTCACTATGCAAGCATGAGGACCTAAGTGTGGGTCCCCAGCAACCACATAAAATCTGAGCATGGCAGCAGGTACCCATAACCCCAGGGCTGGTGGGGAAAGGGAAGCAGAGATAGGTGGATTCCCAGAGCTCACTGGTTAGCCAGTATAGATTCTGTGAGAGACCCTCTCTCAAAAAATAAGACCACCAGGGGCTGACGAGATGACTCTGTAGGTTAAGGTGTCTGTAACTAAGTCTGACAGACAACCTGAGTTCAGTTCTCAGGACCCACATGGTGGAAGAAAGAGCTGACTCTAGAGCATTGTTCTCTGACTCCACACGCACAGTGTAGTGCTCATGTGATGTCCCACGTGGACACAGAATAGATACAGGAAAATGTTTTTTACAAAAAGTAAACCAAAGTTAACTTCTGGTGTCTACATGAGCACGCACAGGCAAATGTACTGGTTCACACGTGTGTGTGTGTACATGCGTGTGTGTGCACGTGTGCATGTGTAAATGTACACACGCACACACACACTGCCTCAACTAGATAACTAGATGCTGGTGAGGATGACAGTTGCCTGAACTAAGACTGTTTCCCTATCTTATAGGGAAATAGGACCTTTGGGATCTAAAGGATTGGCCAGTCCTTCTCCAGACATTTACTATCCAGGACAATGAGCGATACATGCTCGTTTGAACAGGCCACAGATAATGCACAAAACGTCTGGAAAGCTTGAGATGTGAGGGCAGGAAGCTCCATTCTCCTGGATGGGAGACACAAATTCGCCCTACTCAGGCTCAGGGCTGGCGTGGGTCATTTTGTACACTGGATTAAGGAATGGTATCCTGGTAAATCGGAAGCCTGTGAGTGATAATGCTTCATGCAGAAACCATTTAGACCTTTACCCTGCGGCTCATAATAAAGAAACCTTCAAGTCAGGTGACACTGAACAGAAGTGAGAGTGACAGCCAAGTTATCCTAAGGAAAACAGTGGATTTGTCTGTGCATCATGGGAGGACTGAGCAGGGAAGACTGTTAGCCTGCAGGGTGAACCCTCCCTGCCTGCCTGCAGCTATCTTGAGGTGGGGAGGTCAGGACAGAATTGAAACCATTTGTTCCTGGGACTCTGTGTTCTGTGGATTTGGCATAGACATTCTCAGTCATTGCTCTCTCTGGTTAACTCCTGCTGGGGAGGCAAAGCTGGGTGTGTATGTATTTGTATATGTATGTATATGTGTGTATGTGCATTTGTATGTGCATGTGTATATATGTGCATATGTGTATGTATACCTTTGTGTGTATGTGTGTGTTTATATGTGTCTGTATGTGTGTGTAAGCTTGTGTATATGTGTTTGTATGTGTGTATGTATATGTGTGTATATGTGTATGTATGTTTGTATGTGTATATGTGTCTGTGTATATATGTACATATGTATATGTGTCTATACGTTTGTATATGTGTGTCTATGTGTGTGCATGTTTGTGTACATGTCTCTGTGTGCATCTCTCTATGCGGGTTGTCCTTTGCTGTGTAAAGACAGGACCAGCCACGAGAAGCCTGGAATCCCCAGAGCTCTCTTACATTCAAGCATTACCTTGTCCTCTCAATTTTATTTATTTAAATTGTACTTTTTAATGTGTATGTGTGTAGTATGTATGTGCAGGTTCCTCATGTGTGTGAGCTCATGTGCATAAGGGTGTATATGCATATGTATGCATGCACAATGTTGACATCAGATGTTTTCATTGGCTTCTCTCTGCCTCATCCATTGAGGTCAGGTCTCAGTAGAACCAAGAGATGGATGATATGGGCTAGTGTAGCTAGGCAGCTTGCTCTGAGAGAGCCCGTCTCAACCTTCTGAGTGCTGGGATTACAGGCAGGTTGACATGCACATGTTGGTATTGGAGATCTGAATGCCAGTCTGTTTCCCCAGCTCCATCCTTGTCCTCTGAATAGACAGACCAGTGCACCAAAGCAGAAAGGTGGCTCTGTGGCAAGGATGGCTGCAGAAGCAAGGGTCCCCTCTCCATCTTTTGGCCCCACAGAGCAGCATGTTACCCTATGCAGTATTTCCCTAAGACAGAATCCCTCTCTGTCACTGTCCCGTATCTCTCTTCAGCAACAATAAACAGGGCCCCAGCTCAGAATGGTTTTGCTTGGCATTGGAGGGTTGGGTCAGAACTGATGGGCACCATGCAGAAACCCATGGAGTCTGGGAACCCCAGCTACCCATGCCACGGCAGTTGTCAGTGGCTTAGAAAAAAATGAGAGAAAAAAAGTAAAGTTGAAGAGTAAGACTCTTGAGAGAAGAATTATCTTGACATTGTCAGTCAGCACTGGCAGGAGGAGGGGCACGCTCCATGGAGTGTTCGAAAGAAACCTGGTCTCCAGCAAAATATGCAGCCTTGTTTAACCCACTGAAGTCTGCCAGGAGTGAGGGACTTGAAAAACAATCTTTGAAGGGTGTTGGCAGCTGTATTTTGGGTTTTTCTCTTTTCCCTCCTGGTGCAAAGCTTGATGAATCTTAGAGTTTCATAGCATACATCGACCAGATCAGGGCGAAGAAACCCTCAAACACATCCTCTCAGACTGACTTTCTTAGCTTGCTTAAAAAAGAGAAAAAGAAGCTCATACACACCAGAAGTCAAGGCAAAGGAAAGAGAAGAAAATTATGGTATTCCAGAGAGAAACCACACACAATGAGTGAAGGGCCCGATGTTGACAGCCAACAGCTACAAAGAATTGGAGCCGAGGCTGACCCGGAAGTGATAGTGTGTTTGGTGAGAGACTTTGAGAGCTGAACAAGGCAAGCCTTGAGGGTGCTGTGGCATGGGAGTCTCTTGGTATGGTTCTGAGTACTGTTTCTTTTAAGTGAAGAATTGTCTGTGCTTTTTATTGAAAACAAATCCTTAACCATCATTGCTGAACAGAAGTCAGAGCTCTAGATTGAATTTCTGGAGGGAGGGAGAGAGGGAGAAATGAGAGGCACTGGTCGTCCATAGGTGGAAATGGCCCTAGAACATATTTCCCATGGCACAGTGCCCCTGGTGCAACTTACCCAGTATATCCAGCTCAAATGTATGACTAGTGTCCTGTATCAGCTACTGAGATAGGCTCAGTAAGCTAATTACATAAATCTCATAGTAGGCTCTGGTGGTACAAGCCTGTAATCCCAGCCACTTTGGATGCTGAGGCAGGAGGCTATGGCTTACTAGTGGCTTAGATCCACACTCTGATCTTCAGGCAAGCTTTATTTGTTAGATCACAAACAAAACATCGCCACACCCGTGTGCCCTTCCCTGGGATGCTGGTCTTGAGAAAACTATCTGACTACTTAGGTACACTGTCTCCTAATCTACACATTGAGCAACTGTAGTGCCCATTTTTTATTTTCTCCTCATCCCTCATCCCTGTGATGCTGAGGGCTTCTAGTCTGAGCACAAAAACAAGGATTCCCTTTGTGTTTGTGATCTTTGAGGGAGCTGGCTCTGTCACTAGGCAGAGAGGATGATTTGAGAAAAGCATTAATAACAGATTGTGTACCAGGAAGTAATGTACTTGCTGATTGTGACCCAGATGACCTCCAATGTGCTACCAGTTGTTTGTCCCTTTCTTTGTTGCTTTTGATGGCTGATGTTTACAACTCCCACAGTGATAGAGTCCAGCTTTTGAAGGGGAGGAGCTGTAACCTCGGTGTAATTCTTTCCACTGGGGATCAGTTCAGGTCCATGGATTTGGAGGATATGGATCTGTGCTTCTGGAACCACCCCAGCCCTTAGCAGTAAGGAATAGTCATGCTCACCAGACTGCCTCTAGAATGTTCTAGATAGTAAGGAGAGGAGAGAGAGGTCTTGAGGAGACAGCTGTCCTTCTGTATTTAAGGATTCTGCACACATGGATTCAACTTGTGGGGAAAAATGCGTTTGTTACAGATTTATTTTCTTACCATTCTTTAAACAATATGGTGCAACAGCCTTTTGCACAGCTTCTGCATTATGTGGCATGAGCCCTCTACATGATTTAAAGTACACATTGGGGCCTTTGTAGATCATATCCAAATATGACTTTAGCATTGAAAGGTGGTCTGGGAACCTCTTGATACCAAGGTAACTCATCCAGCTCAAGGGATTGTTGCCCCGCATCTCTGATGAACCACTTCTTACAGAGGTAGCATCGTGGCTTGGGAGACCCCCTCCTCTGGGTACTGTGTGGGGTAGTGGCTAAAAACCCCACTGAAAATGATTTTATTGATAATTTGTCCTGCAAAAGTTCTCCCTAAGGGAAACCTTTTGCTGGGGTTGGCCATTGTTGTAGAATAAACAGCAGTGTGTGGACCGGAAGCGAATCGAACTTTCCAAAATTGTATATGAACCTTTTAAACAGAATATTATTTCTACTTGATAAAATTTTGTGTTTGTGGTTGCTTCCCTAAAAATGTTAACCTGTGTAGCATGGATTCTAATTGATCTTAATAAAAAAGAAAAGCTCGGAGTCAGCTATTAGGGGGTGAAATCTGAAAGATCAGAGAAGCAGAGTGGCCAACTACTGGAGTTCTTACCTCTACCGATGTGCAGACCAAAGGGGCGATCCTGTCCTCAGACTGCCTCTTCAGACAGACTGCTTCAGACTGCACTAAGCTCCTGTCTCCTCCCACCTTCTATTCCTCTCTCTGTCCACCACATCACTCCTGTCTCCACCTCATTAGTGCTGGGATTAAAGTGTGGGATTCCGAGTGTTGGGATCACTTTTGTGTGATGTTTCTCTTTTAGACTGGATCAATTTTGTATAGCTCAGGGTGGCCTTGGACTAACAGATCTGTTTGTGCCCCAAGTACTGGGATTAAAGGTGTATGTCACCTGGCATAGTGGTGGCTTAGCAGAGCTAGTGGCTTAGCTTTGTACTCTGATCCTCGGGCAAGCTTTATTTGTTAAAACACAAACAAAATAACACCACAAATATCAAATAGGATTGAATTTGTTTTCCCCTGTGGAATATATGTTTTGCATTCTCCATGCATGGATTACATGCTTTGGACTTGAATTCCCTAAGACTGTTTGTTCGGGAGACAACGTGTTTTGCAAGTGTGAACCTGGGTAACTCGTGAGGGTGATTTGGACCTGTGCCATCAGGAGTTGGAATAGTGCAGGGATGGAAGGGGTGGGACAAACCCCAGCTCTGTTACCCACTGGTGGTAGGAATTATCAAGGTACCAAATTGTGTGTGTGTGTGTGTTTGTCCACTTTTTTGTTGTTTTGTACTTTTTTCATTTTCATTTTATTTTATGAGTGTTTTGTGTGTGTGTGTGCACCATGTGCATGCAGTGCCCTTGAAGGCCAGAAGATGTCAGATCTCTTAGACCTGGAGTTATAGATGGTTGTGAGCTGCCATGTGGGTGCTGAGAGCTAATCCCAGGACCTCTAGAAGAGCAGCCGGTCCTCTAACCACTGAGCCATCTCTCTAGTCCATGGTTTTGTTGCTTCTAAGACATGGTCTCCAATGGCGTGGAGCTTACCAAGTAGGTTGGCTGGACAGTGAGTGCCCCAGGGTACTGCCCATTCTGCTTCTGCCTCTCCAGTGCTTTTATTATAAGGCCACCACACCCAGATTTTAAAAACACTTTGTCATTTTATCTTTTTAGCCGGTAGTGGGGATGAAACTTAGTGCTTACTGCGTTTCACTGCATCTTCCAAGCATAGCCTAGGTGTAGTTCAGTAGCCTCGTCTGAACATCAGGGATGGAAATGCTAAAATATGTCTCATAGATGTATGGGATTACCCAGATTAGTACATCTCTCTGTGCCCAACACTGCCTGGCATGGGGCTTGCACTCACCCATACTACTCAGCAGCAGCACTGAGGGGGGCTGTGACCGTCCCAAGAGTCAGGAGAGTGGTGCACTAGGGCTCGCTCTTTCCTCCAGCTCATCTTCAGAGAGAAATTTCTTTGAGGTGGGGCATGGGGTCTACTCTACAGATATACATTTCTTCCTTTCATTATTGTCAGGAAAGAACTGGAGATGGTTCAAAACCATAGGGAGGAGGCAAAGGAGTTAAAGTTTTCCATGTGGCCTGAGCCAGATTTCCTAAATGTCTCTGTCTGACACTGAGAGCAGCTGCTCCATTTCAGCAGGAGCAGGCATTTGATTCTGCCTGGAAGATTCGATAAGTGAGGAATCCCATCTTGTTTCCTGAGCGTGCTAGCAGGTTCTGCTCAACCTCATTCTCAGCTGGGCTGTCTTTCATTCGCACTCCTGGCAGGTTCTCGTTGGCCGCTCTCGCTTTCTGGAGGCTTTTGTTGGTGGTTTTTCTGAGTGTGGGGTGAATCTTTCAACGTGCACAGGGGATTGTGTAGACGGCTATGAATCAGAGCATCTAAACAAGGGTCTTGAACATCCCAGCACTGAGCATGCCCTCATACCTCCTCCCAAGAACCACCTTCTTCCGAAGGTGGCTGCTATTCTGACTCTCATGTTTTGGGACCAATGTCACATTATGTCCCCTTTGTGGTTGGCGTCTTTCAGACACAAGTCTGTGAGATTTCCCCGCAAGGTGGACAGAGCGGTTACTTCACTGATGAATAATAACGTGTACCTGCCTTTTCAGCTGTTTGTTGGGGCTGTTCGGCTTGCTCCTTTTGAGAAGGGCCTGATTCTGTTATTGCTCAGCTATGACATTGGTTTGTCGGTCTTTATCTGGTTTATAGGTATCCTTTATGTATGTCAGATGTGAATTCTTTATTGAATATTCATCCTACAATTAACCTTCTCTCAGCGTTAAGCTTTTCACTCTCTGAATGGCTTTTATTTTTCTGAACAGACATTCTTAGTTGTGTGAAACTGAATTCAGCAATTTGTCTTTTAGAAGGGGTTGTTTTGCAAGAGCTAGTGTGTATGTGTGTGTATCTCTGTGTGGGTAGGCACATGTGAGAGCAGGTGCCCACAGAGGCTAGAAGAGAGCATCTGCTTTCCTGGAGCTGGAATTGCAGACAGTCATGAGCCACCCAACAGGGGTGCTGGGAACCACACTTCGTCTTCTGCAAGAGCAGTATGCACTAACTGCTAACTCATCTCTTTAATTTACCTCTTCATGTGAAAACTCTTCTCCTAACTCGAGATTGTAGAATTACTGTATTCATCAGGGTTTCTATTGCGGTGACAAGACACCATGACCAAAAGCAAGTTGGGGAAGAATGAGTTGATTTAGCTTGCACTGTAGTCCATCACTGAAGGGCATCAGTACCGGAACTCAAACAGGGCAGGAACCCAGAAGCAGAAGCTGATGTATAAGCAATAGAGGGGTGTTGCTTACCGGCTTGCTCCTCATGACTTGCTCAGCCTGCTTTCTTGTAGAACCCAGGACCACATGCCCAGGATGGCCCCACCCAAAATGGGTGGGCCTTCTCCCATTAATCACTAATTAAGAAAATGCCCTATAGACTTGCCTGCAGCCCGATTATTGGGGTATTTTCTCCACTGAGGCTCTGTCCTCTCCAATGACTCTGGCATGTGTCAAGTTGATGTAATGCTAGCCAACACAACTGCTCTCCTGGATAACATGGAGGACACTTCATTTGCTTTGCCCTCCACCTTTAGGGGAACAGTAATACTGGAGTTGGTTTTTCTCTATTGCTGATTGACCTCAAAACTTTTATGGAAAAAACTTCTTATGCTTTTCTACTCTTGCATATGGACGCATGTCTGAAGGTCTGTTTCTCAGTTTTCGTTCTGTTTTTCTATTCATATCCATAATAAGCAGCATTGTCTTAAGTACTGTAGTTTCTTTGCAATAGAAATTCTCCAGCTTTGTCCTTCTCCAAGATGATATTGGTTCTTTTTGTAGACTTGTATTTCTGTGTACTTTAAAGATTTTTTAAAAATTGTTGTTATTTTTTATGTCTGCATGTTATGTCCACATGTGCAGTACCAGTCAGGTCCAGAAGAGGGCGTCAGATCCCCTAGAACTGGTGTTGAAGGCACCTGTGAGCTTGTCCTCTGTGAGAGCAGCAGGTGCTCTTAGCTGCTGAGCCATTCTCAACCCCTGAAAGAAGCATTGTTTTTTTGGGGGTTTTTTGGTTTTTCTAGACAGGGTTTCTCTGTAGCTTTGGAGCCTGTCCTGTCCTGGAGCTCTTGTAGACTAGGCTGGCCTCGAACTCAGAGATCCACCTGCCTCTGCCTTCCAAGTGCTGGGATTAAAGGCGTGCGCCACCACCGCCTGGCCGAAAGAAGCATTTATAAAGATCAAAATAATTGACAGCTTGTTGACTGCTGACTTTGCCTCTTAGAAGGAGGGGCAGAGAGGATTATGTATCCAACCATCCCCTCTGTCAGTTGCATGAAATTCTGCATTACATGTGGCCCAGGGGCTCTGGGAAGGACTATAGGATATAATTAGGGGAAGGGTTCCATCTACATAGCCATAGGAGCATCATCATTCATGCTGGGCGCTTTAAGTCACCCACACTTATGCCCTTTAACCCCTCATCCATTGCTCTGTGAATGGGCCTAATACACTCACTGGTTCCTCAGAGAGAACCTCCAGGGAATCTCATCTTGGTTTGTCACTGGGTCCTTAGGAGGAGGGGGGAGATATTGTGTGCGTCTGCCTCCCAGAGGGAAGGAATTTTTGCAACACTCTCACCTCAGTGATTAAAGGTCTGGCTCCCTGGGTGGTGGCTGTTGTGAGTCCCTTGGAACTTCGGGGTCCTGGGTCACTGGGTAGTTCTCATAACTTCTTAGTAGTTTCTAGAAAGGATTATTTGGTTCTACCTGCCTCTTTTCCCGCTATCTGTGACAAGAGGGAATGTGGCTGAGGGGGTAGTCGTGCCCAGCCTGTGCTGTGATGCTTGGACTTTCAGCTTTCGTAGCTATGAGCCATGTATTCCTGATCTGCAGGCTAGGTCATGTGTTTGACTACAGTGACTCGCAGCCAGATATGTTCATGACTGTAATTCCAGAACTTGAGAGGATGAGGCAGGAGGACTGCTGTAAGCTTACAGCAGGAGGATTGCTATAAGCCCAGCCTGGGCTACATAGTAAGTTTCTAGACAACGGCAGGCCACAAATCAATGCCTTGTTTAAATAAATAAATAGATTATTGCTATTTTATTGCAGCCAATACCTACTGAAATGTAACTATGCATTTTACTCCTTTCTTACCCTTCTTGTATTGTGCTGCATTTTGCGGAAGGATGGTGTCTTTTGAACTAGAAGAAGCCTGGGTGGTAAGGGGTGTTGTTAATCAGGTACAGCCGCATCAATACCTAATAAGAATTTACCTATGCTCCTGTAACCCATCAATGACAAGTATCTAGTTTTCCTGCTTATGGGTCTGTGGGTCAGTTAAAATCTGTTGCTTCTGTTTAGGCTTGACTCCAGCTGCTAGTCAGGTTTGGGTCTGTTTCATGGGTCTAGTTCTGTGAGCTGCAGGCCCTTGGAGCAAATCATGGGCGCTTGAGAGGCTGAGCCAGACTGTGCAAACAAATCCCAGGTTGTGGATGGGTTAGTGATGGCTGAAGAAAGTCATCTAGCCAACCCGGGAGTCGCTGGGAGGTGCCAGTGCAGAGGGTAGGAGTGGCTACAAGAATCCAACTTACTAGGATATAACTGGAAATACCTTTTAATTTTCCAGAATTTTTTGTCAGTTTCATACATATATTTAATGTAGTGAGATCATATGCTCCCCCTTGCCCTCTGGTAACCCCTTCCCACTCCTGCGGTCACTTCCTGTTTCCAACTAGTCCCCTCTTACTTCTATGTCTTTCTTGAATGCAAGTCTTGCAGGCTGACACTGTGGCTGTGTGTTCAGGATGGCAATGGCCAGGTCCTATCCAAGACTGATTTATAGGCGTCCTCATCCTTCTGCTCTTAGAATCTTTCCGTCTGCACCCAATCATCATTTATTCTCAGCACTTTGACCAATTAGGAGTCTCTGCATTGATTGTCACCTTCTGCAAAAGGAAGCTTCCCTGGTCCAGGCCGAGAGTAGCACTAGTCTGTGGAAATACATATCCATATTTAAAAGGCAGCTTTAGTTCATTTCCATTTAGCAATACATCAGTAGTAAATGCTCCTCTATAGCCTTGGACTTGCTCAGTGGTAAACTTTGGACGAGATTTACAGTACCATCCTCCCATGGAGCAGGCTTCAAACCTATATCAGAATATGTTTGGTTACCCCCTAAACAAGTCATCATGCCACTAGTGCATCCATGGGCACAGCTCACCTGATTGGTCAGTATTATTGCACACAGGGCCTATGGCTGTTTAAGGCTGTTAATGACACAGCAGTCTGCATAGCACCTTCTGTACCAGCTCAGCTCCAGCTTGATTCTTCAGTGTCTTATACATAAAGTGTGTAGTGTCTTGAGCAACCAGGTCTTACTGTGTAGACAGATTTTTCTTTGGGCCTCCAACCCCCCCCAAAAAATGGCACAGATGAAATCTTGAGCTTAGGCTTGTCCCACTAGCTCTTATAACTTAAAATAATCCATTTCTATTCATCTACGTGTTGCCATGTAACTCATGGCTTTTACCTCTCCCCCTGTATGTCTTATTCTCTCTGTCTGTCTGGCGACTCCTTCTTCCTTCTTTCCAGAACACTCTGTCCCCAGAAGTCCCTCCTAACCTCTTCCTCCCTAGCTAATGGTCATTCAACTCTTTATTAAACCAATCACAGTGACACATCTTTACACACTATAAAGAAATATTTTGCAACATTATTCTCTAGTTCTCTTGTGAATAATCAAAAGCAAAGACAGTAGGCTGTATTGTTTGGGCAGCTTCTGGAAGCTCCCTAGTCAACAACTCATAGAAAGGTATCCCCCATGTAAGTACTCTGTCATTCTGGCTGTTGTGGAACTCACTATCAGACCAGGCTGGCCTTGAACTCACAGAGATCTGCTTGCCTCTGCCTCCTGAGTACTGGGATTAGCGGCATGTTCTGCCACATCCACACTGGGATATTTTTGTCTTCCCCTCCCCTCCGCTTAGAAGTATCATTTTACTCATTTATTTTTTGGGACAGAATCTTCATCTTTTAGCACAGATTGCATAGAATTCACTGTGTAGCCCAGGGTGGCCTTGGAGTCAAGACAATCTTTATAGCACTAACTATATAGCCCAGGCTGGTCTTGAACTCACAGAGATCTGCCTGCCTCTGCCTCCTGAGT
>LOJH01002232.1:0-19613 GCA_001685095.1 Ellobius talpinus | reverse complement strand
AGATCTGCCTGCCTCTGCCTCCTGAGTACTGGGATTAAAGGCATGTGCCACCACATCCGCATTGGGATATTTTTGTCTTCCCCTCCCCTCCCCTTGGAAGTATCATTTTACTTTTATTTATTTACTTATTTTCAGGACAGAATCTCCATCTTTTAGTGCAGATTGTGTAGAACTCACTATGTAGTCCAGACTGGCCTTGAAGTCAAGACAATCTTTGACTCAGACATTCCCAAGTGCTGGGATGACAGGCAAGAGTCACCACGCTTGTCTTCCTGGATGGTTTTATTTGTGTCTCATTTTAATATATTCTTGTACGTTTAAACTGAAAATTCCTGTGTATAAAAGAATATGTATCTATGGTTTGCATCCAATTAGCAGCAACTGTTCTTGAATTTTCTTCTGAATACTCTCCCTGGACCACTGATTTTCCATGTGTGAGTTTGATGCTTTTCCCCTGAGGATTATTTTCTTGAAATACTGTGTGTTTGTGGGCGTGTCTTCTAGTTTTGCACTAGAGATTACTTGGTACTGTCTCCTGTTTTCTGGTCTGGTGACTAGTAAGGCTTGTGGTCACCATCAGTCAGCGGATGTGACTCTGTATCCATTCAGCTGGCCTCATGGAGTCCCGTAGCTCTGGCCCCTGTGCGCACCCCCTTCCGGCTATCCAGCAGGGGTAAAGGCTTGTTATTGTCCACAAAACTGACTTTATTGTCCCTGAAGAGGTGTAGGAGGAGATGTAGCTCAGCAGGTCATAACACTCTGCCTAGCTTTTGGGGGATGTTTTTATTGGGGTAAATTTTAAAAGAGAGGTGAGAGCCAGGACAAGGAGATGGAAGATGGGGATGGAATTAGACTCTTAAAACTCTCATGTTTCTTCTTGGAGCTTTGGCCTGGTTCAGGCAGTTTCAGGTGAGATATGCTCTTCTCTCTTTTCTCTCCAGCTCTCCTGTGCTGGGCCTGTCCAAAAGCCGAAGGTGAGTACAACTCTTGGTCCTACCCCCTTCTCTTTGCCAATACTAAGCACATTTTTTTGTGGCTGCTCTCTGTACCCAGCACACCAGTGTGTCCTTCAGGGGACCCAGCAGGCTCTCCACTCCACATTTCCTCGATGTGAGAGACCCCCTTGTAACAGTCTGTAAAGTACCTTTCTTTGAAGGAAGTACAAGGAATTCTGTCAGCTGTGGGAGGTGTTACTCACCTGTCAAACATTCGCTGGGTGCTGTTATGTGCTGGGTACTTAGTGAGGAAAGCTGGGCTGTTAAAAAATTTGCCAAGATTCGGTAAAGACTTTCACCTTAGAATTACAGCACTTATGAACTAGGTGCTGAGTGTCTCCCCTGGCAGGTGATGGCTAAGGTGGGGAGGTGGGTGAACTAGCTGAGAAAGATTTTACAGAGATGAGTCTTAACTGAGTTGGGAAGGTAGTAGTAGAATTACTCAATTAATTATATAATTAGCCAAGCAGTGGTGGCACACTCCTTTAATCCCAACACTTAGGAGACAGAGGCAGGTGGATCTCTGAGTTTAAAGCCAGCCTGATCTACAGAGTAAGTTCCAGGTCAGCCAGGGCTACGTAGAAAGACCCTATCTCAAAACAAACAAAACTAAAACTAAAACAAGCAAAAAGAAAAAGAAAACAGCTATTATTTAATTGTGAATTAATGTGGACTATTAAACTGGAATTGTGAGCCAAATAGATCCACTCTCCTTTAAGAAGCTTTATCCAGGGTATTTTATCACATCAGAGGGAAAGGAGCCCATGACTCTGGCGGTTTTTATGCTTCCCCATTGGCTTCTAGCTTGCTTGTGCTTGCACGTGCTCACTGAGACACGTTTTGCAGCGGTTGCTTTAGACTGTCAGAACATTGTAATCCCACTGTCCTATCTCTTCAGCTATCTGCCGACACTCCTCCAGCTCAGAGGGGCATGAATGACTCATTCTTCCTCTTCACTTGAAAAGCTGGGAGTGGGGCAGACACCACTGGCCTCTGGTGTGATGGTCCTGAGTTCCCACTCAGCCTTGTTACTCTGAAATGGCGTGGTGATTTACATTTCCTAAGTGGTCTTCTGTGGCACCTTGCAAGGGCAAAGGGGCTTCATGCTGCTTGGAATGTTCTGGAAATTCCAGCCCCCTCTTCAGCCTTCTGAGACGGGATTAGGGCACCTCCTGGTAGCCTGTGAGTCTGGGCTCCCCACTCAACCTTTGCTGGTGCGGGTAGCAACTAGAGCACAGCTTCTTATGGCATTCGGCTGAAGCCGTGTGACTGTGGTTAGCCTATCTTTCTAGGCTGTCTTCTCCTGGTCCTCTGACTGTGGAGAGCTGGCTTTCATTAGCTGTTTTTGGGTAGTCTGTGGCTGTAGGAAAACATCCTAACAAAAAGCAGCTTAAGTGAGGAAGACTTTATTTGTCTTAAAATTCCAACTAACAGGCCAGTCCATCACTGCAGAGGAATCAAGGTAGGAACTCAAGGCAGCTGGTCTTATTTAAGACTAGAGGGAGAATAAATGCATGCACACTCAATTGCTTTCTTGTGCTCGGCTTGATTTATCCATTCTTATACAGCTCAGAATGCTCTGCCTGGGGAATGGTGCTACCCATAGTGGACTGGGCTCTCCCACATCAGCCAGCTTAGCAAGACTACTCTTCACTGACAAGCCCACAAGGAAATGTAATGAAAACAATCCTTTTGTTGAACTCTCACCCCAGGTAGTTCTAGGTTGTGTCAAGTTGACAATTAAGCTAACCACTATAGTGTCCATTGGTGCCTCCAGGTTGTTGGCTTCTTCAGTTCTGAATCTGGGTCATTTAAGGTGAAAAGTGAACCCAGAACTTCTTATTGTTTGGTGACTTTGGTTCTAAGTTAAACATTCTGTGCTTTTCTACTGACTTGGGACAGATTCCACTCAGGTATACCGTGAATCTTACAAACATGACCAAGATGAAATAAACAGACAAACAAACCACCGCCACCGCCACCGCCACCGCCACCGCCACCACCACTACTACTGAAGAGGGTGTATACTATAAACCAGCCACCAGTAAGAGCATATTTACAACCGGCTGGTTCCTTTGAACCAATTTTGCCTTTAGAACTCCCATTATAATGAGATTAGCATCTGAACCTGTTCCCCAACACAGCTACTATTTCTACACTAACTGATTTCTATCAGGAAATCTCTTGACAGTTATTAAAGGAGAGCACGCCCAGTGAATTCAGGAAAGACACACTTTGCCAGCTTTGAGTTGCTGGCCGGAGGGAAGGAGTGACTGGAATAGGTGCGATCAGGGAGGAGTTGCTTGAAAGTGGAAGCTAAGTCTGGGATCTGAGAATTCACTGCCTGGTAGGAGCGAGATGGCGCAGAGTTAACAAGGCAGTGGGGCAGGAGGGGACAAGGACATGAGATGCTCTGGAGGGCAATGCCCTGCCAGAAGATGGTTGCTAGGAAAGTGACAGAGATGTGAGAAACCAGAATCTTGGCTGAGATTCTGGGGGTGCTGGTGGGGTGGGGGGACTAGCATGCACAGATACCATGGCTTCTGAAGGAGAGGGCATGGGTGGTGCCAAAAGACACAGCTGGGCATCGGGTGGAGACAAACCACAAAAGATCTGATGCCGCAGAGTGAGTGAAAAGGACGGTGAGAGTTCTTTGAAGACAGTGATTTTTGAGTGGAAAACGCTCTTTAGGCCTTGAAGTAAAAGTGGAAAAGGCAGGACTAGGGGATTTAAACCACCGTGGAAACATCTCTGGGTGGATCTGGGAAGATGTTTCCAGAAAGGTTTAACTGAGGAGGGGGCGGTCCATCCTGAGTGTGGGCGGCACTATCCCCCAGGCTGGGAGAAATAGAAAGGAGGAAGCCAGCCATAGACAGCATTCATTTCTTTCACTCCTCGACTGCGGATGTGACCAGCAGTGTCACAGTCCTGTCCCCAGACCTTCCATGCCATGATGAACTAACTGTGTTCCTTCTTAGACTGACCGAGAACAAACCCTCCCTCCCTTAATATGCCTTTGCCAGGCTTTTCGTCACAGTGATGAGGAGGGAGCTAATGGAGTCTGTGCTTGAGATTCCTGGATGGAGCAGAGTGGAAGCTCCCCCATCTGTCACCCTCCATTCAGAGGAAACGGAAAAGTGCAGTTTTATTATTGACGTTTTTTATGCAGATCTTTTCTGGGTCTGAGGCTCTTTAGGAAGCCCTGCTCATCCTCACACAGTTGGTGTGATTCATTCAGAGATACCCTTAGAAATCTGCCAAGGGTGCAGCTGAGTACATGAATTCTCCAGGGGTATCCAGAGTGGCCTGTATAGAGCCAGGTATGTCCCAGATCAAATGTATGCAAGCAGGGATTATCCAGTTCAAAGCCAGCCCATTCCATTGTGCTCAGAATTAGAACAGAATTCACCTGCCATGGGGAGGGGTCAGAGCTGGAGCATCTGTCTTCTTCCCCTTCTTTCCTATGTACCCCTGGAGCTGATTAAATACTAACAGCAATGAAAATGGTAGCCAATGTCCTAAATATTGGCAGCATTTTAGATAAACACGCATACATATTCTCACTGGCAACCCTAGCAGTAGGTTGCATTATACACCATTTAATAGATGGGTAAACTGAGACCCAGAAAGGTCAAGGGACTTGCCTAAATCTGTAGGCTGCCTCCTGACTCACGAGTTGAGCACCGGGATTCATCTCTTTCTCTGTGTTCTGGCTGTGGAGAACATGACCAGCTGCTGCATGTTCCAAGTGCCATGCTTTCCCTCCTGTGATGAGCTGCACGCCAGGAGCCTCAGGGACCACTTGCTTTGTCTGCCCACAGTAGTTCCAGAAGCCTTCCTCACATGGACAAGGTATTCATTTTTGGAGAAAAAAAACACTTTATTTTTAATTTTAATTATGTGTATGCATGTGTGTGAGTGTGTTTTTGTGCACAAGTGTAATGCTTGTAGAAGCTAGAGGGGGTGTGAGCTACCCAGTGTGGGTGCTGGGAGCTGAACCCCAGTCCTCTGAAAAGCACTGTGTGCCTTTGCCCCTGAACCACATCCTTAGCCCCCATGGTACTTATTTTATCCCAGAGACACCTTCCTGCTTTTTAGATAGATTGTCACAGACCAGACAGCCTCTGTGACACGTGATCTCCAGGGGAATGTAAAGACCAGTATGTTACCATGTGTGTGGAGACATTTCAGGGTATAGGAAGAGATGGGTTAGCAGTGGAGGGAAGGCTGAACTCTCTCAGTGCTTGATGAGTTGAGATCTCAGCAATTAGGGAGGCCCTACTGCCTGGAGACTTCCTCCCAGGACTATGTACACCCATCCCGGGCATCTCCGGAAGGCAGGGCAATGGACCTCTTCCACAGAACAGTGCAGGTTGCTTTTTCTGTCTTCTATAAGCCAAAGCCACCCACTGCCTGTTTAGCTATCAAAATGTCCTGAATGCTTCCCAAAGAAACAACCTGCAGCTCTGCATTAGCAAATCTAGCCCCTGTCCCTTGAGGCCAACTGTGGAGATCAACATTGCCTTGCAGGTCCACTGCTGTTCTCTTTGGCCTCCCCTCAGTACCCCAACTCCAGCGCTTGGGGCCTCCCAGTAAAAGCTATTGCTAGCTATGGCATCTTGGAGATAATCCATGTGTCCCAGGAGCCAAGACTACATCCAGATTCTATAGCTGTTTTATTGCTTTTGTTTTTGTTTTTGTCTGAGACTCATGTTGCAGCAACCTCCCTTGGGCATTTGGAGGACAGTCTAGGAAGAGGCAGCCTGGAGTATCTAGGGACTGAGAAAGACATGCTTCTGGAACTGTCAGGGCTCTGTTTTAAATCCTGGCTTTGCATTGTGCTTGTGGGTGACTGCAGGAAAGCCCAGCTCCCAGGTATCAAGAAAACTGTGTGGTACTCTAGAACTTCAGACTTTAGAATTTCAACTGACTACCCAGGGCTGGGGGTGGAACAGTATTGGTCAAGATAGGACCAAGCTGGGCTCTGCACCTGTGGTGGTCTGGCTGCAAAGCTATCCTTTGTTCAAAACTGGAGTGTGACAGTTGCACAATTGGGGTGCATCTGCAGTTCCCGCAGGGCTGGTAGCTCTCTGCCTGTGTGGGAGTGAGGCAAGCAGAGAGGCCCCTTACTGCTCTGAGAGAAGGAGAGAGAGAGAAGTGTGTGTGTGTGTGTGTGTGTGTGTGTGTGTGTAGGGTTCTACCCATGGATATGGCCTGCTTACATAATCATTGCTTGCAGTTAAACATTAAGTTTGTTTGCTATCATAAACAAGACTGCAGAAAGCGTTGAGATCCAGTCATTTTTAAGTCATTGTTTCCTTGGGAGATATAGCCCAAAATCAAGTTACTGGGTTATAAGATCTATTTGTTATTTATTGTGTGTGTGTGCGCGCATGTGTGCGCACCTAGAGACAGAAGGTTGACATGGGATATCTTTCTCAATCACTCTTTACCTTATTTTTGAGAGAGGGTCTCTTGCTGAACCTGGAGATAACTGGCTGGTCAGGGAGCTCCAGGTACCCTGCCTCTATCTCCCCAGCACTAAGATGACAAGTGTGTGTCTGGCTCCTCCCCCACCCCCATGTCCAGATTCAACGTAAGTCTCCTCGCCTGCATAAGTGTAAATTTACCAACTGAGTCATCTCCGCAGCCTCAGCCATCAGGATCTGAATGTGGTACCCATTGCCCAATGGCTCCCTATAGGGGCTCTGGTGGCTTCCACCCTCCTGTGGTGATCCTTTCATAGTTAAGTTTTCAACTGTAAGTTATGACCTTTAAGTCATTGCTTTAGATGTACCAAATATTATATGTGTGTTGAGGCCAAAAGAGAATAGTTTTGAAGAAAGCATTCTCAGTGCCATCTTTTCTGGTGTCCTGATGTGTAGCTTCAGTTCTCAGGTGTGTAGGCGGATGTACAGAGGACACAAGGAAACTTTGAATGAGGGGAAGGAAGAAAAGGCCAAACAGGGTGATGAGAGCATGGGAGCAGTGGCAGATAACTGCAGTCCTGTAAGTCAGAAGACTGAGGCAGGAGGATTGCAAGTTCAAGTCTGAGGGCAAATAGTGTATTCAAGACCAGTTTGGGCTGTATGGCAGCCTGGGAGGGAGGAGGAGAGGAGAGTAAGAGAATGAGAGAAAGAGGGGGGAAGGGAAGGAGAGGGAGAGAGAGAGAAGCTTTACAACAGAAGTGAGAGGTTTATAATATGGTGGTTGTACCCCCACCCACCAAGAGCTGAACCTCCAAGACTGAGCCAAAATTAACCTTTTCCTTCACAAGCTGATTATCTCAGGTGCTTTGTCACCATGTCAGAAAGCTGACTATAGAAGGATCTTTTAGGACTGTCGCTGCCCTCCGTACATGCCTGCCCATATCCACAGACAAGGCCACCAGACCCTGAGATCTCAAGCGTGTGCATCATCATGAACCCGAGATCACAGGTCTAGGTTAGAGTCAACATCGGCACTAACAGCAGAGGCATGTATGCAGGGCAGCAGTGTTAACAGCAGAGACATGTATGCAGGGCAGCAGCGATAACAGCAGAGACATGTATGCAGGGCAGCAGTGTTAACAGCAGAGACTTGTATGCAGGGCAGCAGTGTTAACAGCAGAGACTTGTATGCAGGGCAGCAGTGTTAACAGCAGAGACTTGTATGCAGGACAGCAGTGATAACAGCAGAGACATGTATGCAGGGCAGCAGTGCATGTGTTCAGTGTCCTGGTCTACCTTTGTTGTCAGAAACAGCAGGCAGAGCAGACAGCCCCAGCCCTGAAATACAGTGGGTCTCAGGACATGTCACCCCTAACAGGGCACCCATTAGCATCTGGAACCTATCATCTCTTATTGTCTTGGCTGCCTTTTCTGCCTGAAGTGACTTAATCTTGTCATTGTCATAAGTGTCCCCTCCCAAATCCCCATCAAATTGCTGCCCCTTGTCCAGGGACTGGCCCTATACAGTATCCCAGCATTTCCCTGGCAACCCTTGGGGTGAGGCAGGTAGTTCTCACACCTATGGTCTAGCCTCCACCTCTAGCCTCTCCCTGTAGGAGAGAGATGGGCCTTCCTGAGTACCCTGTCCTCTGTGCTGTTGGGAATCTATAGTTAACAAAACTCCTGGATGTTATTGCCTAAGATTCAACCGTGTAGGGGCTACAAAACCTCCCCTCATTGTAGCTGTTTACCTATTGTGAGAGGTGCTACCCCAGTGTGCTGGGTGGATTCTTTATGTCCAGGGCATCTGAACTTGTACCAGAGTCTTGTGTGTCTTAAGCGGTGATAAGTATGGTAACAGAGGTCAGTGAAGTCAAACCCCAGTTCCTGGGGCAGCAAGATGCTTTATATTTAGTGTGAAGCTTTATTGAGTTCTCCAGCCCCAGGGCCAATATGTAGGTTCTCAGGGGCTGGATTGTGCACCTCTAGAATGGATGTGCTGACTCAACCCTCGTTATCTCATGATGTCACATAATTTGGAGTTGGAGTCTTCATGGAGATAATTGAGTTATAATGAGGTCTGAAATGATGAGCACTATTATAGAAAGGGAAGATTTGGACCATTTTGTGGTGATGGAGGCAGAGATGAGGGTGATATACCAAAGAGACTAGGGATGCCAAGAAGTGCCAGCAGGCAAGCCACCAAAGCCAGGAGGGCACATGAACAGCCTCACTGTCCCAGCCTCCAGGAGGAATGAACTTTGCCGACACCTTGGCCTTGGATGGCCATCTTTCAGAACTGTGGGGCAATAAATACATGTTGTTTAAGCCACTTGGCTAAGCAATGCCAGCAAATACATCAGCACAGCCCATAGCCTGAGTAAATAGTTGGAGGTGTTTCCTGTGCCTTTAACCCGGGTTTCTTCCTCTGTATCTATTATTCATAGGTTCAGTCTTTTCATAGTGTCCCAGATGTTCTAGATGTTTTGTGTCTGGACTTTTATTTTTTTAACATTTAACATTTTCTTTGACTGAGTTATCAATTTCTTGTCTTCAAAACCTGAAATTCTGTTTTCCATGTCTCTTGATCTGTTTTTGAGGTTTACCTCTGGGGTTTTTGCTTGATATACTAAGCTTTTCATTTCCAGTTTTATTTTAGTTTGAGATTTCTTTAGTAATTCTATTTCTTTGTTAAATTCTACCTTTGTGTCTTGAATTGCTTTTGTTATTTAATTCAGCCATTTGTGTTTTCGTGGTTTTCATGAAGACATTTCCTCTCTCAAGTCTCTGAATATATACGTGATTGCTATTTTGAAGTCCTTGTTTTGTGATTCAACTAAATCGTTTTTCCCAGAGTCTTCTTCAGTAGGGTTGCTGGCTTCTGGAGGAGGCATATTGTCTTGACTGTTGTTTGTGTTTTAACCCTGGGATCTAGGCATCTGGAGTTAGGCTATTTGAGATGTTTCTTGGTCCAGGCATCTGGTTCCATTGTTGCTGTGTGGATGTTCTGCTCTTTGGTTGCTGTTGTCCACTCTGGGTAGTAGCCAAGGGTGGCCACTGGGGGTCTCTGTTAGAGAGTGATTCTGTAGATATCAAGTGTCACATAGGAATCTGAATATCCCTTGTTCTTCTGCTGCAGCAGAGGAGCAGGCATGCCTCCCTTTGACAAGGGGAACTTCTGCTATTCCCACGTGGAAAGACATAAATCTGGGTAGAGCTTGCCTCTTCACTGAGTTTCTGGGACCCACGGTCCACCATCCTCTCAAGGGAACTTCACTTCCACTGTCCAGTGAGCTGCAAAAGTACTTAAGCCGTGGATTTTTCTGATCCTGAAGCCAGAGCCACTCAGCAAACTCCCAAAGTATCCTGAGCCGTGCAAAGTCCTGGGTAAAGAGACACGTTTCAAAGTTGCCATAAATGCTGGCAGCTGGAGGAGAGGATAAATTTGAGCCATTTCATACGGTCAGTGGGTCAGTAATAAAATACATGAACTTGAAATATATTTCCTCTTGCCTTTCACGGCTATAAAGATCAATAAATTTTACAAAGTTTCAAGATAAAGTGTGAGGCATCTTGGAGTTTATGTGAGTAGCTTGCACGGGGACAGTACCCACAACCTGGCCCTTGGAACAGGAGGAAATTTACTTCTTGGCATACTCGATATGTACTCGGGGGGGGGCAATATTTTAAAGCACCCAGCACACAGTGTCTGATAAGATGCATAACTTAGGCACTTGGCCTTGTTTTATAGGGGGAAAGAGGCACGTTCTGCAGTTATGATCCAGGCATGGTGTTCTTCCTTGGAGGAATGGAAGGAGTGGAAGCCTGGCCTCTGATGACGAATCACAGAGTGTGCCTGTGAGATATGGATGCCGGATATGAGCTCAGGGCTGCAGGCCTTCAGAGTTTGTCCCAGGGCTTGGTCCAGGTTTGTTTCTAGGCAAGGACTGTTTGTATAGCTGGGTCAGCAGGGCAGGGGACCAGTGGGGAGGACTCCCTTTAGGAGAGAGCCCTGTGAGATGTGGCTGTCACTGAAACTGGTGGGCTTCTGATTTCCCCAGGCTCTAGGCAACCCTGAAGGCTGTCTGTCCAGTGCTTCATCTAAGAAGGCCAGGGAGAGAGGGAGAACTGCTTTCCTGGCCAGAGTCTGCTCATCATGGAGGCCAGTGTGTTTCTGGCCAAGAGTGGCAAGCAGGTGTAAGGAGCTATGATTAGACCCAAAATGGAATGGAATGAACCACTGCCTGCTTGGTTCTTGGAAGCAGCAAATGTGGGGCTCATGTGTTCTCGCCCCCATCCCATCACACACTCTGAATTGGAGGAAGTGATCTCGTGCCGGTTCTTCCTTTCAATAACTTCTCCCAGTGACTCGATGATTCTGAAGCTTCCAGATGCAGGACACAATAGGAAGAAAGGTCCAGAAACTTCTGTGCTCAACAAATGCTCATCTAGTTCATCCTGTGTTTCAGGCAGAGTGCCCAGAGTCGGGGCGCTCAATTAGGCCTCCTGCTTGAGGAGGGATAGAGAGAAGGAGCTGTGTGAGTTGGGAAGGAGGAGACTGCCTGCTAGAAGGGGTGCCTGGTATTTGGGACCTGTGGGAGACAGAGGGAGGAGGAGTTCTGGGCAGATTTGACAGAACCTTCGATGACCCTGGTAGGAGGTTGGTGTGTGGTAGAGATCCAGGCAGGTGCAGATAGGCAGAGAGTGGGAGGCAGACAGACACAGGGCAGATCTACTGGGAAGGCAGAGACTAGACTCAGGAACACTGTCCAGCAAAGGGTTTCAGTAGGAGAACAATGTGATTGGATTTGTGCTTTTAAAAGACTGTTCCACACAGAGGACGCTTGGAGTCAGTGAGGGTCTCTGTGTGACACAATTATGATGGGCAGGCGCCATTACACACTTGCCTAAGCCCACAGAAGTCTAGTGTACACCGTTGGTGATACTGATGCATCAACCTTGGTTGGTAGATTCTAATTCTTGCACTGTTCTCGTGCGCTATGTTGGTATTAGGCAGGGCTGTGCATGGTTAGGGTTGGGGGTAGGTAGACTGTGAACCTGAAACTGCATCCTCCAAAATAAAAGTCTTTAAAAAAAATACCCACTGAGGTTTGAACCTAAGGCTCCACATAACTTGAATATTCTGTCATTGAACTGTATCATCACTTTATTTTAATTCTGTTTTTTTTCTTCTTCTTATTTTGAGTCTTGATAACCTGTATCAGCTGGCCTGGAATTCACTCTAACCCAGGCAGGCCTTGACAATATGATCCTCCTGCCTCAGCTTTATATGTAGCCTTGTTTGTCTTTTTAAAACGAAGATTCTCCTGCCTCTAGGATGGGGGAAAGCTTGGAATACGTTTTGGGCTAAGGCAGCAGAAGAGAGGCCAGTTGGGCTTTTGTAGCTAGAGAGGAGCCCTGGGCTCAGAGGGTAGGTGTCATTGGAAATGGAGAGGGGTGGACAAATTAAAGGTATCTTTGGTGACAGAGTGAACAATTCTGTTTGCTCTGGTTGGCCAGTGTCTTTCTCGTCTCCTTGTGCCTGTCTTGCTATCATTTTTAATTTGTTTAGTTTCTGCTCTGGACAAAGGAGAGTCACACTTTGCAAAGCCAGAACGAAGGTCTATGCCTTTCTCTTCCCAGTTTAACTGATGTGATCTGCCCACAGCATAGTGCAGAGATGGCCCACATAGGATGAAGCTTCCTGGGCTCTGGTTTGAGTCAGAGTAAACTCAGTGTTGCTGCAGTGACATATTTTCTTAGCACCTCACTAGCTTAAAAAAAAACAAAAAAAAAACCTTTTTATTTGTCAATTTGATTGGCTAAAGAAACATCAGAGGCAAGCACATCTCTAAATGTGTCTGTGAGAATATTTCTGGAAAAATTATAAGGGCTTGCACCTGATCAATGGCATAATCTCTTCATAGATCCATTATATGATGCCATTCTGGGGAGCTGGGGAAAGGCAGAAGGTTGGGACTAGCAGGACACTAGGGGCAGGTTTTTTGGTAACTATATCTGCCTTGTTCTTGTCCTGTTCTATTTCTTTGCTTCCTCCAGTCTGTCAAGGTGTGAAGAATCTCTTTTGCCACATGTTCCCACCTCCATGGTATTCGGACTCAACTTCTGACCACAGACTGAAACCAAGTCAAATAAGGTGTTTGCGGCAGGTTCCCTCCAAGAGACAAGTAACTCACGTCATGGCTTCCACCTCCAGAAAGCTATCGTTTAAGAGAATTAAGAGAGTACAGCTGACAGCTGTACCCATCGCTGAGGATAACATCCACACAACTCATTGAACATGGAAAAGTCGAGCTGGTGCCTACATGGAGCCATCACCCCTATGTTCTAGTGTCTTTTGTGAAGGAAGATTCTCTGCAGGCTCCCAAAAGAGAAATGTGGACACCAGCCCAACCACAAAACCTTTCGCCTACAATCTGTCTGCCTGTGAAATATACTGGAGCAGTGTGGCAGAGAGCTTGTAGGAATAGGTGGCCAACATCTTATTTGACTTAAGGCCCACTCCATGTGAGGGAGCCCATGCCTGACCCCGCTTGGGTGACCAAAAACCAGAAAGTAGATAGCTCAAAGTCCTAGGGTAAAGTCAAACATGACCGGTCTAAAAAATCCGGAAAATGATTCCTAATGATATTCTGACATACTCATAGACCAGTTCCTTATCCAGTCATCAGAGAGGCTTCCTCCTGCAGCAGATAGGAACAGATTCAGAGATCCACAGCCAGACATCATGCAGAGAGAGAGTCTACATTGGAGGACTCTATCAAATCCCTCCCCTCAGAGCTCCAAGAATCCTATGGAAGAGGAGGCAGAAAGATTAAGGGAATCAGAGGGGATGGAGGACACCAGGACAACAAGGCTCTGAATCAGCTGAGCAAGGTGTGTATGAGCTCACAGAGACTGAAGCAGGAAACACAGGGCCTGAACAGGTCTGCACCAATCCTCTGCATATTTATTATAGCTATTAGCTTAGTATTTTTATAGGACTCCTGACTGTGAGAATGAGCGGTTCACTGACTCTGGTGCCTGCTCTTGGGACTCCTTTCCTCCTATCAGGTACTCAATCTCAATATGATAGTTCCTGCTTCACCTCATTAGTTTTTATTTTGTCATGTTTGGTTGTTATCACTTTGAAGTCTGTAATTTTCTAATGGGAGACAGAAAGGGAGTGGATTTAGAAGGGAGGGGAAGAAGGGAGGAACTGAGAAGAAGAGAGGGAGGGGAAACTATAATCAGGATATATTGTATGAGAAAAGAATCTATTTTCAATAAAAGAAAAAATTTCCATAGGATGTAGGTAGAGTTTCTCTGTGTCTTGGCAGCCACTCCCAAATAACCATTCCGAGACTTATTAATCATAAATGCTTGTTTTTAGCTTAGCCTTATTTATTTTTAGCTAGCTCTTGTAACTTAAATTAACCCATTTCTATTCATCTGTGTGCTGCCCCAGGCTTGTTTACCTCATGTATGTACTTCCCATCCTGCTTACTCTGTGTCCCATGGCCTCCCCTGAGACTCTGCCCTCCTTCTTCCCAGCATTCTCTCTGCTCCCAAAGTTCTACTTAGCCTTCGGCCAATCAGCTTTTTGTTAACAATGAGAATAGCACATCTTTTCAGGGTACAAAAGGATTATTCCACAGCAATAGGATATCAGAGGAACAGAATAAGGGAACCTTTTGATTAATGTATTTGATAAACATAGCGAACATATTATTTGTAGGTAGAACTCAGCAAGTCTAAGCACATTCCTGGTCTGTGTTCTGGACATCCTCCTAACTCCACCCAGTTCAGTTCAGGTGTATCTGTCCTGTTAGCTGAGCCTTGGGTGGGTTACAACTTGGAAGAAATCTAAGTTTGAGTTAAAGCTGACTTTAACCAATTTGTTATCTGATAGATTGATAACTTTAAGCCCTGTATAGTTTTAAGTGTCCTTGTTGAATTTTCTGTGGTTTCACTTAAGAGATTTGTAACTGAATCTAATCCTATCCCCTCCCAGTAACGTATTTCATATGTAAAAGTTAATGCTATTGGTTATAACCTGAAGAATCTATCTTATGTTAATTTACTTTGGCATGAAATTAGCATCTTGTTAGGAACTAATATATATATATTCATTATAAATAAAACTAGTGTTTTATAATGATAGTTCTGGGAACATATCTAATACCTTAGAAAGTGAGGATTGTTAGAGAAAAATCATTTTCCATCTGTTTCCACTATTATGCCAGGGATACTTGTTAGAAACTGGACAATTTCTCCTGAAATTAAAGGAGGGGTACAGCAGCCACGTGCCTGGCCTCGCTCCTTGTCTCTATGTTAGTGTGCCCATATGTCCTCGGTTAGGGGCTCTGCTAGCCTCCGCCTGCCACTTCTGTGCTGGGCCTGTCTGTGTGGACTATGGCTTTCCCAACACGGGCAACATTTAGCACCATGCAGCCTTCAAGATTTCCTGGTCACTCTCACCTGGTCTTCTCCGTCCTTCCTCCCTTCTCCAGTGCATCCCCAAGAGTCTCTCTGGCAGCTTCCTCATGGGACATGGATGGCTCTTCTCTGTTTCTGGCTCTTCTCAGACCCACCAGCTCCTGGCCCTTCCCTCCTTAACTTCACCTTCCTTTACTTTCTCCCATGCCTACAGAGAAATGTTCTTCACAGATGCCAAAATCCAGCCCTGATTCCTCTTTCCTCATGGCTCCTAGGGAAACATTTGCTTCACTGTTCTTGGTGGAGGAACGCTAAACTGCAATTGCTTTGATATTGGTTTTTCATGTTTAAACATTTTCCATCTGTGGGGCTGGAGAGATGGCTCAGTGGTTAAAAGTACTGACTACTCTTTCGATTCCCAGCACCTACGTGGTGGCTAATAACCATCTGTTAACTCCGGTCCCAGAGGATCCAATGCCTGATGCCCTCTTCTAGACCCTGACTGTGCCAGGCATGTATGTGGTACACAATCATACATGCAGACCAAACACTCATGTGCATAAATGAAAATTAGTGATAAAAATTGCATATTTTGAAAATAGCAGTCACTGTTAATGATAGACCATATTGGATGAAGATTCTTTGCTTGGTAATTTCGACATTTTAAGCTGGATATTCACATAGTTCAAAATCAAAACAAGAGCCAGTTGTGGTAGCACACAGCTATAACCCCTGGAGTTAAAGGCAGGGGAGGGAGTTTGTGGCCAGACTACACTATGGAGCAAGGCCCTATCAAAAGCATTATAAAGTACATCATCTCCAGAGTCACATAGAGAATCAGGTAACTGGTTTTCAGCACACCAATCCAACCTTCACACTTCCTTTATGCAAACATGAACATGTAGAAATAATCCGGGTTTCCCACTCTCAGATAAAGGGAAGCATACAGCCCGGGCCTTGCTTCATGACATATTCTGCCTCTGACAGATTCCCCTGTCTACAGCAAAAGGGCCCCCACACTTCTGCACTGCTGGCTGCATGGCCCTCTGTAGACAACTCCTGGTCAGCAGCCCCTGCTGTTGCAAACCTTGCAGGGTGGCCTCAGATGGAGCCTCATCTCACACATGTGTGGACACATGTAGACAGAGCTGTGACACAGATTCCCTGGAGAGAAACTGCTGGGCAAATGACGAACGCCTTTAGAATTCTAGCAACATTACCAAATTACCTGCCGGAGAGTTCAGTTGACTGTTGCACAGTACCGTAAGCATGCAATCAGAGGGCCTGCTTCCCCAGCTTTCCCAAGGGAGTAGGTATGTTAGTGACATTTGGGGTTTCTGCAGTGATGTTCTGGTAAGTGTCAAAAAAACAAACAAACCGCTTCTCAAAACATCCCTGATTTATTGCATTTGACGATTTTCATGATGTAAGCACATCATTTCTGCCCAGGCCAATTTTGGCTTCAAATCTGGCCCTGACTGCCCCTGAATGCTAAGTTGAGATGAGTACCAGCAGTCATTGTATAGTGTCACCCCACACATGCAGACAAGAGCAGCACCAGAACAACAGGAAAATAATGACAAACTTGAGAGGTTTATTACTTTCATTATCAGTAGGATTTATGTAATTAATGTCTATATAATTAACATTTTAACAATGACCGGCTTTAACAGCTAACTTGCAAAAACAGCTCCTGAAAAGTTAATGATGGCTTGTGAACTGGCAAGAGCCACTCCTAGGTAGCAGTGCAGCTGGGACAAGCTGAAGACAGCAAGGCTCATGCAGCAGCCATCTTTATTCTGGTTGCTTTTTTATTTTAGGACCATTGTATTTGCTCAGCTCTGAAGTCTGCACACATCCTTTGCACAGTTGACTCCTTATTCTCTTGGGTCTGTACCATGGGTTGTAAGTCTTTTATTTTAGCTCGCTATTTACCCATGGTATTTTTTTTGCTATGAAGTTTTTTTATTATTGTTTTTTGAAGATAATTGTTCTATTTTAAACTCTGTATGTTTGTGTGTGTCTGTGGATGGGTATGTGCACATGAGTGTAGGCATACATGGAAGCCAGAAGAGGGCTCCCATGGGGCTGGAGTTTCAGGTGGTTGTGAGCCACTGGATGTGGGTGCTGGGAACTGAACTCAGGTCCTCTACAGGAGCAGTATGCACTATTAACTACTGAGCCACCTCTCCAGCCCAGATTGTTGGTTTTTTTTTAATTTTGTAGTTGTGTTTTTCACCTTTGACAGCTTCCAAATGTTGAATAATAATTAAAAACCACAAGGCCACATAATTAAAGATGGCCTAGTCTTAATTAAATCTCATTTAAATTTCCAGTTCCTCCTACTCTAGGCAATCTGACATTTCCTGTCTTTTCTTAGAGTTCATTATATGTTGGAAATTTTCCCCTTTTTGTTCTAACTAATGTCATTATCTTAAACCTGTGACACTTAGTGACACAACACACATAATGTGTTTTTTCACATAAAAGGAAGTACACACATGAACCATCAAATATTTATCAAGTGTTAGATCATTAGACCACTAGTTTGGGACTTAGACCCACCTCTTTTACATGACTTGCAGTATTTTCCACATGGAGGACTTTATATAATTTTCTTATCACATGGGTAGATACTGGCTTACAGGTGAATTGCTTTTTCCTTTAACTGCTCCAGAGCCCAAGGCTCCAAGCATGGTCCTGGGGCATCACTGGGATACCAGCTTTAAAGATGTGAGCCCCCATGCGTGTTTTCATTTGCCTTCCCATCTCTTAGCATTTAGTAGCTGCAAGGTGTCAGGGCCAGCAGTGTGTGGTCTGTATAGCCCGGTCTCAGAATCCAGTCGCTTGCAATGTCCTAATGCAGAGCATCTGATTCAGTAAACTTTCCATTTTTGGCATCGCATTTTCTGTCTCAACTTCAGAAAATAGGAAACAGAACCTCAGATATAGTAAGTGATTTCCCCAAAGTCACTCTGTTGCCGTTCTGGCTTCTCCCTAGCACATCTGGCATAGCAAATCCTTAATAAGATGAAGAATATTTGGACCAGAATGGTTTTCCCAATTCCCAGTGCAGGGGCCATGTCACTGTCCTACAACAGGCATGGCCTGGAACAAGGTCGCTGGGAGTGGTGAGCTCATGGCATGGACATGAGAGGTAGGAAGCCACTCATTCCAACACTCTGCACTTATGTCCTGGTGTCTATTCTCTCAAAATCTTTCATTAGAAAAGCCTGTGATAGCAGAGCAAGGGACAGATATGGAGGGCATTTTATACAGGTGACAGGCTGTGCATTCAGCCCTTACCTGCCTAGCCTTGTGTGATGTGAGCAGTGAGGTGACAACCAAGGCACAAAGCCATTCCAGGATTGCTCTCATGCAACAAAGGCTGCGGTCATGCCAGGTGGTGGCGCTGGTCCATCTCTTGCTCCTGTTACCAGTAGCATAGCACCCCAGACTGGGAAGATTTAGAGGACAGTTTCTCCTACCTTGTGATTCTGACGGTCCAAGATGAAAGAATCTCCGCTGGTGATGGCTTCTTGCTGGAGGCAGCATTCAGGCCATAGAACATGAGATGGACAGCTCAAGCTTGTGTGTGTGTGTGTGTGTGTATGTGTGTGTATGTGTGTGTGTGTGCTTTCTGATCTCCTCTTAAAGCCACCAGGATTTGATCATGGGCTCCACTCTGAGACTTTTGTCTAACCCTATCCCCTCCCAGGACCCTACCTGACAGCTCCATAATCATATGTCTCTACCTTCCTCAGAGGTTAAGGGGTGGGTTCTCACACTGGATTTCAGAGGAGGCAAACCATATGGAACCCTAACAGTTTGTAATGCCTTCAGTGACCTCAAGGCTCACTATCTGTCATCCCCCCTCAAAAAAAACCTCTGGATTTCCTGTGCATCACAGTTTTACAATCTTCAGACACAAGAGGCTGCACTTGACAAGGCAGAGAGTGAGAGGAAGACCCTTGATGTCCTGCTGTGTCCTCTGTGTGCGTGCATGCACACAGGTATGCCTACCTGCACACTTACTTGCATGTGTCATTTTGCAAACACTCGAAATAAACAGACAAACAAAAAACTCCAAATCCTACATAACATGCCCTTCCAATCATTACCATTATATTTTGTACACTAAACCTGAGGGGCATGACACGGGCTACTCTGCAGTGCTGAAGACTGAGCTCAGGCCTTCTCACATACTAGATGAAGCTCTATGCCATGGAATGCCAGTCCTAGCCCTTATATGTACTTCTCCTTCAAGGTAGGATCTCATGAAAATGCTTGGGCTGGCCTTGAACCAATTCTGTAGCCTTGACAGTCCTTGAGTTTGTAATCTGTCTTCCTTTGCCTCCTGAGGAGCTGAGACTATATGCTGTGGAGGTTTGAAGGAGGAATGTCCCCCATAGGCTCAGATTTCTGAAGACTTGGTCTCTGGTTGATAGCGCTGTTTGAGGGACATTTAGGAGGTGTGACCTTTTTGGAGGAAGTATGTCATTAGGGGCTGGCTTTAAGAATTTATAACCTCACCCCACTTCCAGTTTGCTCTCTGCTTCATGCTTGCAGTCCAAGATGTGATCTCTCAGTTTCCTGCTCAAGATACCTCTGCTATGCCTTCCCTACCATTATGGACTCTTATCCCTCGGGAATCATAAGCTCCAAATAAAATATTCATTCCATAAGAAGCCCTTGGTCTGGGCTGGAGAGATGGCTCAGCGGTTAAGAGCATTGCCTGCTCTTCCAAAGG
>LOJH01002231.1:0-32539 GCA_001685095.1 Ellobius talpinus | reverse complement strand
AGACAGGGTTTCTCTGTTGCTTTGGAGCCTGTCCTGGAACTAGCTCTTGTAGACTAGGCTTACCCTGAACTCATAGAGATCCGCCTGCCTCTGCCTCCCGAGTGCTGGTGTGCGCCACCTCCCCTCCCCACCCCCCACCCCCGGCTCAATTTGATGAGTTTTAAAATCGTCATGGAAATGAATCTCTGGACGTGTCTGTGAGGAAGATTCTAGATTAGTTTAACCAGAGGCCGGGTGGCCCACCGTGAATGTGGNGGGCGAGACTGAATAAAAAGGAGACAATACCTGTGTTCCTGGCTGTGGACTCTGTGGCCAGCCACCTCCCACCTCTGACTCCCCGCCTTCTCCGCCACAGAGGATGTGCCCTTGAACTGTGAACCATCATAAATCCTTCCTTCCCTGAGTGGCTTCAGGTCAGGCATTCAGTGATGGCAACAAGAAAAACAATCAAAACACCCTGAAACTTCTGATACTGTGACTCTGGGGAGGGGGTCCTCACGTGTGCATCTGTAGTGAGTCCCCAGGGGTTGCCGATTTTAGAACCAGTGCCACAATGGGTACGGGTGGACCGCAAGACCAAATGCGGCCTCCTCTACCCAGCTGTTTGACTTCAGGGGATTTCCCCTAAGCCCTTGCTACTCATAGCTTGGTCTGGTACCATTAGGGAAACTGAATCAAAATTTGCATTAAAAATATTTTATTTCACTTTTTAAGTGCATGTACCTGAGCAGGACACTTGAGGCGTCAGGAGGCAGCTGGCCACACTGAGTCCGCTGCCGGGAAGCAGAGGCTGATGAATGCGGGTGTTGTCTCCATTTTATTCTGTCTAGGACCCCCACCCACAGAATGGTGCTGCTCACATACATTCACAGTGGGCCCGCTGGCCTCTAGTTAAACTAATCGAGAATCTTCCTCACAGACACACCCAGAGATTCATTTCCATGGTGAGCTTAAAACTCATCAAATTGACAGTCAGAAAATGATGTGTCCTCTCTTTATTTTCCACTCTCGATGGTAAGGTTTCTAGTTCCCCTAAAATGCAAACCACTATGTAGGGTGGAGGGCAATGGGCTTACAGTTGTGCCCACTCGTGGGGCATCTGCTTAAGAAAGTGGGAGGGAATTCTAAAGCAAATGAGTGTTTAATGACAAGACATGTGCACCTCTAAGGAATTATAGGTGGCTTAAAGTCAGTCAGGCTCCAGTGTAGGACACTGGATGCTGCCAAATTTGCAAACTGCATCTGACCTCCTCACTCCTCCACCAACGCTTTTCAGTTCAGTTCTGAAGTTGTTTGCAGAATTATTTGTATTGTTTTCTTCCACCGTGAGCCAGAAAAGCTAGGAAGGCTTATGAAGGCTTCTTCACAACGAAGCTTTGCAGTTCTTCCTGGGGTGCTCCAGGAACTTCTGAGGATGTGGTCCATCTCAGCATGGGCCCTCAAAGTCTCTTCATTTGTTCCTGGACTCTGGTTCCAGAGATGGAAACCCTGATGTGTGGGGATCCCTTCTGGATCCATCATTAGTGGTTTGGGGGTTTGGTTTGTGTATACCCTGGAATAATTCATCATCATTTTTAAGCTCCAATTCTCCAGTCCTTTAATTTTCTTACCTCTATCCCATCATCGTGGGGAGTAAATAAAACATGTAGAGATGCCTGAGCAGCCACTGCCTGGGGTTCTCCTTGCCATGTGGGCAGATTCCTGAATACAAGACCAGAACTGGCTTTAGAGAACACTGACCTGCCTTGGTGTCAGAGGTCTGCCCATGCCCAACACAAGCTGGTGGGATTCTGTTGAGGGTACCCATAAAGGTTAGACTCGTATGGACACAAAGAGGACTGTACTGTTTCCAGTTTCTTGCATGCTTGCGAGAGATGAGCGGGGTGGGGGTGGGGGGCAAGGGCAGCTGTGGGTAACCTTTCAGAGCATAGGAGCTGCCTGTTTGGCTGAATGGAGGGTGACTTCTGCCATCCACGAGGCCTGGCTGCAGCCTGAGTGCCACAGCAGGCTGAACCATCAGGAGAGGCCCATCCTTTCCTCTCTCCAAGTTTTCTTAAAGAAGGCAAGGGTGGCCGGGAAGCTTCTACTTGCTACTTCAGATACACAGGCAAATAAACAAGCTGAGCATTTGAAGCAACCAGCTGGGTAAGCCCTTCCTCGTCTGTAAGGGAGCAGCCACCGATATATCTGCTCCAGCTGACCCTGACTTTCTGTGTAAGTCCCTAGCTTGGCATGTTCCTTTCTGGCTTAGTCTACTTCCTGGAATAGAAGCCATGCTTTCTTCTTGTAGCAGCTCCTTACCGTTCACTCGTCCTTGCTCCTTTGCTGTCTCTAGATTATGATTGCCTTTGTTATTTTTGTCTTCTTTTCGAGATGGTGCCTCTTGTAGCCCCTGCTAGCTTTGAATGCCTGATTCTTCTGGCCCCAGGTTCTGGACACTAAGATTACTAGCCTGGACCTCCACAGCTGGCCCCATCTGTGATTTTAACACAACTCTACTCTGCTTTGTTGCAAAAGCTGAAGAATAGAAAGGAACTTGAATCCACCTTAGAACTCTGATTCAGTGTGTTCGATTGGTTCTGTGTATGTATCAGGCTGGGTCAGAGCTGAGAACAGTGAGTGAAAAGGCTAGGCCCACAGCACCTGTTCTGCCAGCGCAGGAAAGCAAGGGGCGCCCTGTTCCGAACACACTGACATGCTGTGAGAAGGTGACAGCTTCCCAACTTGGTAGGTCACCAGGACTTACTCCTGGAGACTCTCTGCGAAGATGTTTTAAGTCACCTAAACCTAATAATAAATCACTTTATGTTGAGACCAGCTGGAGTGGTTTCTGCTGGCGGCAGCTGGCTCTGGACAGAGGTTCTGACTGGACACTTGCCATTTTCCCTGAACTCATCAGCTTCCTTCCCTGTGTTCTTGCCAGCCCCAAAAGCTCACCACTAGAGCCACGGCATGTACTACCCAGGCCTGACACGGCATCTGATCTGCTTTCCCTGTCCTGTGCTTCCTGGCACATTTCCTGGTTTGAAAGTTGCTGCTATCCCTGACAATCAAGGCAGGTCCCGGGGCCTGAGCAAACAAAGAAAGTGACTGTGCTGAGCCTGTGTAAGCTTGTGCTGTGTGACTTTCGCCGGGGAAACGAACACACATCCCTTCATCAGTAACAGACCAAAGAAACAACTCTACCTCGGTCTAGCGTACTGAGCCAAGGAATTTACTGGGGTCACTCACAGGAGTGTGGATGAGAGTAACCCCTCATCCTTCCAGGAGCACAGATAACTCAAAGACAGTTGCACCGCCACAAAGCCCACCCCAGCATGGGTGGCAGCTCCTGAGTGCTACATGCAACGGGGCTGGCCAGACTCCCCTGTTCCAGGGCTTGTCCACCCCTGTTAGAGTCTTGGGAAGGAACCTTGAGAACCTGCACCTTCCTGAGCTCCTTGACTCTTGTAAGTCCCATTAGCTTCTAGTGTCTTTGGGAGCTCCCTCTTCCCTGCAGGAGGGAAGATTGCAGCAGGAGGAAATGGTTACACAGTAGCCTGAGATATGCATGGGTGATGCCAAGTGAGTTTCTACAGCTTCACCAAGCCATCTTGCTTCATGTTTGGTGTCCCATGGCTTTGGAGACTGATTAAAAATTTCCCACACGTGTCCTATTCGGTGGCCTGACTTTTGAGGACACATGGAGTTCTTATTTACTTGACACATTAAAATCACTCTAATCCTGCCAGGTGGTGGTGGCGCACGCCTTTAACTCCAGCACTCGGGAGGCAGAGGCAGGTGGATCTCTGTGAGTTCGAGACCAGTCTGGTCTACAGAGTGAGTTCCAGGACAGTCAGGGCTACACAGAGAAACCCTGTCTTGAAAAAACTAAAAGCAAAGCAAACCAACCAACCAACCAACCAACTCACCACCACCAAAAAAATCACTATAATCCCAATACTGGGGAGTCTAAGCCAAAAGGATTGTTGAGACCCTACTTGGGCTACATAGTGAGTTCCATGGCAGCCTAGCTCTTGTGTTCTCCCCTTATGTGTGTGTGTGTGTGTGTGTGTGTGTGTGTTGTAAAGAAATGTCTCATTAGTTAAGAGCACTTGCTGCTCTGCAGGGGACCAGAGTTCAGTTCCTATTTCTCAAATCTTTCAGCTCAAAGCAATTGTACCTCCAATCCCCAATGATCCAATGCCCAACCTCCAATCCCCAATGATCCAATGCCCATTTCTGGCCTCCATGGGCACTATTCACAATCTGTCTCCCATTGCCTGATTACACAATTAAAAAGGAAGACCTTACTTTTTAAATGACTGAGAAAGGTACTTTTATTAGAAAGACTGCTATTTATGTGGCTTTCTGAGTGTTATAAATAATATTGTTCAGGGAATCCTTTCAGGAGAATTGAACATCTGTGCAGAAAATAAGAAACCCTTGTAAATAAAATGTGGGCACTCTGGGAATCAGGCATGTTAAAGGACCCAGAATCACACCCAATCCACACTTGTTTGAAGTTCGGCATTATGGATTATTTTCTGATCTGTTGTACCATTGTTCTCCCCTAAGGCCATCTCAGAGTAGGCAGGTGGATTTACTCTGCAATTGCTAAGAATGTCTAGAAGTCTGGAAATGGCTACAAACATGGGGGGGGACAGTGACTGAGAGGCCAGAGTGGGCTTTATTCTTTTTCACGTGATGGACTCTTGGGTAACCCTACAAAGCTTTTCCTGTCCCACCACATCACTGCGCTGTGGACCAGAGCATCCAAGAAACTGCAGGTGTCTCTCAAAGCCTGCACTAAGGAAAACTGTCTAATGACACACCTTAGAGGAGAGGTTTGGCATGTGCACAACACACATGTACACATATGCATGCATGTACGCACACACACACAAACACAAGCATTGCTTCTTTTAAAGCACAATTATTTTTGCCTTTGACCACAATCCATTTCTGGAAACTATTGTAAAATAGTCATATTTTCCCATAAGAACAATGTCATAACTGGGCATTGCAATCTTGACCAACAGCTTACTATTAAATAAACCATGGATATGATAAAATATCTAATAAAAGTAAAGATGCAATAGCTATAAACCTTTATCATAATTTTAAAGAATAAAAATATGCTGTCATATAAATGGACTTGGATATACTACATACATTGATTGCATAAGAAATATCAATGAACTATAAAGTCTATATAATATAAAAATATGAGTGTAGTACATCATAAATTTGACCTCAAACTAATATTTGAACTGTAAACATTAAGCATTTAATTAAACATCATTTTTCTTGCTTTCTTGGAGGCAAGGAGAACATTTTAATAAAATTATTTGACTGTCCAGGTTCTTTAGAAAGTGTCAGCCAAATGCTTACCGCTTACCTCTGATCTCAGTGAATTTCCCGCTAACAAGTGGCATCATAAAGAACATCTCACTCATGACACAGTAGCCCATGGGGACACCTAGTGCCACCAACTGCCATGGTTCAGCCCACTAAATTGGGTGTGTGTGTGTGTGTGTGTGTGTGTGTGTGTGTTTGGGTATGGATATTATTATGAAGGTAAGGGATTTCCTGGGGAAATAAGAGGTAAGAACAGGGGCTGTGTCAGTATGGCTTCCTTAGCTAGCACATTCTGTGTGTATCTAGTGTCTAGTGCTCACTGCCTTAGAGAGAACATCTGCTTCCGGTAGCCATGTGGCGCTTTAGACAATCCAGTTCAAGGACTCCAAGAGCTTTGCCACAATTTCTTAGTAGTGTAGCACTTTGAAAACTTGCTAAAAACAATTTACTAGTTGAGCAATACCTCTGCATGGACTTGTTTAGACTCTAGGGTCAATGGAATTGCAATGCTATGTTATTACAACGCGTTCCCAAAATAGACTCATATGAAAACAGAAGAGGTGTTTACAGCTGAATCCATACAATTAGCATAGACAAATACTATAAATCGACCGCCAATGGTCTGCCTGTTGTTGTTCAAATAGTTACGCTGTTTCATTTTTAAGAGTACACCAATAAGACAGAAGTGTCCATTCAACCGATGATTCCGAGGGTATTGGCTTGCTCAAATGCCAGATGCAAAGGGATATTTGAAGATGTTAATATTCCCAAGATACAGCTGAGCAAATATTCTACTCACTACAATGGACAGTCTGAATTACTGAAAAGTAGCTGGCTTTTATGGTCAATTGGCTGTAGCTGCGTTACTGGTAATAAACTGTAAATCTTAGCATAGCGCCATTCAGATCAGCTGGAATGATATTTTAAGGAAAAGAGAAAATGTAAGAATTTATACAGCATGCCAATTTCATTGTAAGTGTTATTAATAAATTAGCAAGGAAGGGGGAGCCAAACGATGAATCGCTGGAATTCATTAAACTCAAGATGATGCTCTCTGTACTTGTGCCAATTATTTTGAAGGTGGAGTGCTTGGAGGACATGAGCATCCAAAGCCAAGACAAGAAAGTGGGGAGACTTGCCAGTGGGACATCATGGCTCTCTGTGGCTGTCCAGGGGTTATAATCCTTGTTGAAGACTTATTGAAGGTGAATTTGAGCCGTTTCCTGGAACGTTCACTTTGTATCTTTGTAGTTAAGTGGAGACTGGATGCCTGGGCTATTAGTGCTTGTGGAACTTTGTGCAAATTTGTATCTTGTATAAGTCTTGATTTTTCCCGCTGTAGTTAGAATAAAGGAGTTAGGTCTTTTGCTGTGGAGTTGACTCAGTCAATATTAAATTGTCAGCATTGTGCTCCCCAAAGTGTATACCATTTTACATATTACATAGTACTGCACATAAATTGTAACATAATCAATACAACAATTATTACTCATATATTCATATATTAAGCATCTTAGGATGCTATGAAAATAACATGGGTTCTGTGGCTTAAACAGCATTTATTTCTTCTAGCTTTGGAGGCCGAGAAGCCCCAAATCAAGGTATGAGTAGGTTTGGTCCACGGCGAGGCCCCTTTCCAGTTCTCAAAAGGCTGCCATTATTTTTAAAAATTAGTGTAATTTTCAGATGCTATCTCTTTGCTGTGTCCTCATAGAGGAGAAATGGTGCCTCTTCCTTTTCTTGTAGAGGTGCCAGCCCCAGCATGGGAGGTACCAGTCCCAGCACAGGGGGCACCAGTCCCAGCATGGGATTCTAGCCCCACAATCTCAGAAAACTCAATACTTCCCAAAAATCTTACTTTCTAATATTTTCACATTGGGTGTTGAGACTTCAATACATGAATTTGGAGGAGACATAAACATTCTATAACATAAACATTAAATAATCAAAATAATAAGACTAATACACAGTAATTCTTATTAGTAAATCCATTTGGGACTATCCATGTTGAGATCTTCATTTGAATGAGTTAATATCTAGTATAACTTTAGAGTAATTGACAGATTTCTCCCCCTCCCCTGTGCCCAGTGGATAGCAAATCAGCTTGCTGTCAGAGAGGGCATTTGGAGTGGCCTTGCACTGTGTTTGAAAACTCAAGATCTTTGCAGTTTGTACACTCTTGGTGAATTACAAACTGCCCTTCAAAGGATTTAGCAATAAGAATATCCCAAAGAGATGTCACTTCAAGTTGGCTGCTACTTCCATCAAAAACCAGAAGTCTGATCACGTCCCTGGGACCACCAGTTTATTCATGGTCTTTGCACAGGAACATCTTAGCTTCAGCTTAATCATGGGCTGAAAGAGGGAATCCGAATGAACATTCTAGAAATATATGAAATTCCAGCACTAAGACAGCTCAATTTGTATTCCATGACTTTTGTCTTAATTAGAGTTTCAATTGGTTGCTGTGTTAAGACACCATGATCAAAAGGACAACTTGGGGGAGGAAAGGGTTTATTTTGCTTATACTCCCAAATCATAGTCTGCCATTGAAGGAAATCAGGGCAGGAACCTGGACATATGAACTGAAGCAGAAGCCATGGAAGAAGATTGGCTTGCTCCTCCTGGCTTGCTCGTTTGCTTTCTTTTTTGGGGGGTGGGGGGAGGAAAGGATTTATTTGACCTATATTTCCACATTGCTGTTCATCACTGAAGGAAGTCAGGACAGGAACCCAAACAGGGCAAGATCCTGGAGGCAGGAGCTGATGCAGAGTACGCAGAGGGATGCTGTTTACTGGCTTGCTTTACAACGCTTACTCAGTCTGCTTTCTTATAGAACCCAGGACCAGCAGCCCAGAGATGGTACCACTTGTTTGCTTTCTTTTACAACTCAGGACCACCTGCCCAGGGCTGGCACAGCCTATGATGGCCTGGGCTCTCCCACATCTCTCTCAATCAAGAAAAGATACCTTAAGCCTGCCCACAGGCCAATCTGGTGAGGTCATTTTCTCAACTGAGGTTCCTTCTTCTGAAATGGCTCTTGCGTGTGTTAAGTCAACATTAAACCAGCCAACACAACTCTGACCAAGAACAAAGTGATTTGATTCGTTTGACCCAGGCTGGATGGGCTGTTTTAAGAACCAGACAAAGGACAGGGATATGTCTCCTAGCAATAGTGAGTGTCGTTGAATGAATGTTTGGCTGTTGGAGGGTCGCCATGTAGATTTGTTAAGGAGAAAACTGATGCTCTTTCCTCCAGCAGCGTTTGGAGGAGAGAAGGAAGCTTCAAGATCCCAAATGGAGGCACATTAGCCTGAAAGGATGGATGGGAACAGGTGGGTCAGCTGGAACATAAGGATCTGGCCTCTCTATAGCCTTCACAATGGTCAGTAATTCAAGCTCCATTTCCTGATTGGTGGTTCCTGGGGGAGGTTGGGGAGGGGACTCTTTCCCTGTTGATAGAGTTTAATGTCAAGTGCAGAGTGATTTCTTTACCTCCAGGCTTTCCCCTCACCAGCTTAGAGGTGGCGGCTGTTTTTCTGTCAGACACAAGCTTCCCTTAATGACTGTGTAGTTTATTACCCAGTAGGTCATATCCTGTATATTTTGAGAACACACACCTCAGAGACTGTGACTTGGTGGAAGGAGATGACATGTGTCACTGCTGTTATTTTCACCAGAGCTTGGTGGAAAAACTAATTACCTTTTCATCTGGGCAAATGCAGAGGTCAGTTTACCACCAGTATATCACTACATGGCAGGGGACAGGGGTAATTAGGTGGGATGTGTAACCTGGATATTCCGTGGATCTCATTACATCTTATTTAGAAAGGCTATAATTTGATTGGTGGAAAATTAAGGCATCTTCTCATGGGTCATTTTATCTTTCTGCAATAATAATTCTTGGCTTGATTAAAAATTGATCCAGTGTCTTGAAGTGAATTTATTATTGCTGCAATCTATCACCCCAGACAGATAATCTGGTTCCCATCTTTATCTGATTTGAAAAATCTGTCACTTATTATGTGTTGTTTTTTTCCCCAATCATTTAAATTGATAGCGTTCTAGGAAGGCATTTACAACCCCAGGTTTCTTGGAGAAACACTTACAGGGCACATGAGCCCATCCTTTTATGGTAAAGGGCTGGATAATCTGTCAATTTTAATAAATCGATTTTGAATTGGTCTAAAGCAACATTTTCACTATTAAAACTAATCAGGCCTCACTTTGGGGAGTGAGAACGATTGGGGGATAGTGGCAAGGCAGCTTTGCCTCTCCCTCTCCCTGTCTCCTTTCGTGAAACCAAAGGGCTTTAATTCTTTTATAGATTCCAAGTCTACAAGACTTCCCTTTGAACCCTGAGAAGCCAACAAAATATGTTTAATGACCCTTACACACCGGTCCATAGGCTGGGGAAACATTTGCATTATTTCAGGCATTGAAAATGCATAATAAATTGAATTATTCCCATTTCTGGTCCTCTCGGTTCATAGCACCAGTCCAGAGAGAAGTTATGAAACTTGTAAGCATCTAATGCATTTTGACTTCCCGTCTCATAGTAGCCGCCTCTTATTAGGTATTCCAGATTCTTCCCTTTTAGTAGTAGCTGCCCCCCATTAGATATTCTAGAATTTCTCTTGTGTATTAACTTCCTTCTACACCCAACCAGTGTTAATGGGGAGGCTTACATTGCGCAATCAATTTCCAAAGGCCTTGCTTCTGGTGAGTGGCATCACCAGGCAGAAACTCCAGGGCTCTGACTCCAGCATCACATCTATTGCCCTGCTTTAGAGTGATCGTTCTGAGAAAGAAGTGCAAAGCCAGCAGCCTCAACAAAGCAGTTAATAAATATTCATTAAGGGTTGATGCAATTGAGGCCTCTTCTTGGGCACTTGTGTAATACAGAAAAGAATGTGACAAGAGATTTTTTTTTTAAAAAGTGAATGAGATGTAAACAAAGAAAATTAAATAACAGAAATGACAGAAAGATAACAGTACAACCCCATCCGACATGACACATTAATTCCAAATGGATGATAGACGGCTGGGGACCCGGGGACTTAGAGCAGGCTCAGCAACTGGTGGGCCAGCAATCCTGAAGGACTTCACGGAGAGGAGTTTGCAGCGCATCTGACGAACCTTCTCCGCTTCACCTGATTTTGTCCTGGTTCATCTATGCATTTCCTTGTAAAAATCCAGTTTAGCAAGAGCCCTGCTAATCCGGCCGAGCTGGAACCCCCACGCTCCCTATCTGTCCACTGGGACATCACGTGTGCTCTGCCGTCCATCACTTCACAGGTGGTGTCTGATCACCCTTGGCCTGTCTTCACAAGGATCCTGCTAGGCCAGTCGAGTGAGGATTCCCCTTGGCCCCTCAGGATTCCTCTTAGTCATCTCCTATGGGCCACCCCACCCCCTGCTTCTTGGGTACATCATCCATTTGCCCATAGTGTATTCTGACTTGAACCCTATTCTCTGAGACATCGTTTGCCTTTAGTCCTGAGTGACATGTGGTGTTTTTTTGTTTTCTTCTTTCCATTTTATCTTAGGTAGTACTGGAAGATAGTAAAAATCTGGAGGGAGGAGAGAAGAGAAATGGCTTTCTAGATGGGAAAAAACGGCGTAGAGATTCGGGGAACTGGGAAGGAGTTGGAGGATTTGGGAAACAAAAGCCTTGAGCAGAGAGGAAGGGCTGGCAGGATGGAAAGAGGTCAGTAGGTCATTCCGGGCGGTGGCCTGTGAAGAGGGCTTGGGCAAAGCAGACCTTAGGGAGCTGCGCTGGCCCAGGTCAGGTTGTACAGTAGAAATAGTGCTGGGGGAAGGGATGGTTGCTGACCCCCTGGCACGGCCAAGCCCCCATCCCTGAGGAGAGGTGGCGAGAAGGCCTTCAGTGGCAGGAAAACCAAAACTGCTGCCATTTGGTCTCACATGGTGGCCTGGGAAACTAGTACCTATACTCTGCTTCAACCTGATCTGGATCTTCACCTGATCATCTCTGTCACCTCCCATTCTGACACATTTCAGCTCTTAGGCTTCTGGTTCCCTCTCTCCCTGCTTGATTGCAGTCTGGTGACTTGACGTTCCTTTTCTGGCTGCTTCCTTGGATGGCTTCACTGTTCATCGGCGCCCGTCTCCATTGGTTATGCTGGCTGGTTTATGACGAATAACTCACCATCCTAGTGGCCTTTATTGCAGTGGACTACCCAGCCCTTAGACAAGCCAAGGGGCTGTGGTAGGTAGTCACCAGGGAAGGGGCACGCACACTCCTGAAATCCCAGCTATTGGGAAATTAAAGCATGAGGCTTGTTATAAGTTCCATGTCAGTCTGTGTTACAAAGTCCACTTTCTCAACAAACTAATTGGCTAACTAAACGAAGGGTCTGGAGGTATGTGCTTAATGCTTCAGAACACTTGTTCTTACAGAGGAACCAGGTTTGATTGCCGGCATCCGATCCCAGAGGCCTACAACCATTTGTAACTCTAGTTCCAGGAGATCCAGTGCCCTCTTTTGACCTCTCTGGACACCAAGCATACATGCGCTAGATGCAGACAAAACATCCCCAGCTATAAAATAATAAATCTAAAAGAAAAATTAAAAGAGAAAAATAAATTTTTATTAAAAAATTGAGTCACCTTCAGAATCTTTGATGCATAGCACTGTGTAATGTATGTTTCTATCTGACTGATAATTTATATTTAAAAAAGAAACTGAAAGCTAGGTCTCATCACTCAATTAACAAGTTATTATTGAGAAGGTAAGGTTCTCATAAATTTTAAATTTGAGATCTTTTACTTTTAGACAATAAAAAGTACAGCCAACCCCTTTCTAGTATTTAAAAACTTTAAGTTGTATAGAATTTCACAGATACGTTATATTTTCAAATGTGGTTGCTCCATTCTGAAGCTAATTCTGCTGGAGAGGCATTTGCCCAGAGTCCTGACAGTCTAGATATAGGGCGGAACTTGAGGACAGAATGTGGGCTTTTGGTCCCCCCAGCTTTTCTTCTGATCACGGTACAGCTCTCACTAGACTCAAGCTCTTTCTCAGCTGGGTGTGTGGGTTCCCAAGGCCCACCCTGAGATGTGGTGGGACTAGGCCATCATGCTAGTGAGTTGAGGAGAAGATGGGGAACAGTGTAGGCTTTGTATAGAGCGCCAACAAGGTCTAGGATGTCCAGGGTGTGGTCAGCTTCCTCGGCTGGGTCGAGCCTACGCAAGGCCTTTAATGCCAGTTGTGAGGAGGGCTACAGGGATAGATTGGGGCATGCTGCTGCTGAGTATATGGTACCTGGGACTCCAGGACAGGGAAGTCACCTCTGTCTCACTGTTTAGTCACACATGGCTCCCAAGCTGCCATCAAGCATGGAGGTGCCAGCTGAGGTCAGACAGAGCTGAGATAGAAGCTGAGGGTTTCTGTGCTGGCCAGTGGGCAGAGGCAAACATGTCCTCTGGGAAGGCTGGCTTTTTTGTTTTCTTCCTGCTGTGTCCCTTAGCTACACTGTATTCCCTTTGTGTTGGCCTTGTGATAACCTCGCTCAAACTGTAGCTACTACCTTCCTTGCGGGTTGCTCACCCAATGAGCCTTTGTGTGTACCGTGTATCTGGAGCTGAGCTCCTAAGGCAGCATTCAGTTAGAGTGGATGATATTCAGAACTGGGTTCTAGAGTCCACAAGCACAGCACTACCTAACTCTCTTCCCTTCCTTTTCATTTGCTTCTGACTCCCGGGTAGGTGGTCCCTGAAGTTGTATAGAAAGGATTTTGAGACCCTGCAGGGCATCCCGGCAGGTAGTGTGCTGGCAGTAATGCCTTTCCCAGGTCTGCGGTTTTATCTATCCCAGGGCACTTCTCAGGAAGCATTATTTGGGCTTATTACTCATGTAGTATTGTTGGAAGGAGGGCAATTTTACTTCCCTTTCATAGTGGAGAAACAGAGGCTTACTGACTCTACCCCGGGGAGCAGGAAACCAGTATTAATCTAGGCTTCCCAACTCAGGGCAAGTGCCCTGTCCAAAATAACCCATTTCTCCCTTGGTTTTCATTAGTCTTTTGGAAACTTGGATTTTAACCGGGTGAGCCGAGGCTCCGAGAGGCCGACTCTTCTCCACTCATGCTAGCTTCTCAGTCATGTTGAAAACGAAGACAATGGCAGCAGACCACCTTCAAGCTGTTACCTTCCGGCAGTTTGGTGTAGTTTCTCCCATTTCAACGAAATCCATTACCAACCAATGCGAACCCCAGCTGGCCTGAGGTCTCCTAACATGCCAATCATTAAAGAAACAGAAAAAATCACTTATATGTAACAGAAATCCTTTTGCAAAACAAAGAGTGTGTACTTTCTTTCATGTGAGCCTAGCAGTCACTCGTGACAGTGGCACCGATTATAAATGCCTCTCTCCCTACAGCAGCCCCGGAGAAAGAAGGAGAGAAAATTGCGCAAGCTATTTAATGAGGTGTGTGTGTGTAAGAGGGATGGTTAGCAATTTGTCTTTAACAATCTTGTTATATGGCAAGAGGCTCTAAGGGGAACAGAGAAAGGGGGAGACCCAGAGTCAATGCTCTATTTTCTAGCAATCCTCAAGAGGAAGGAGGTGGGGACCAGGAGAGTCACCTAACAAATGTTTTCTCTTTGGCAGCAAATGAAGGAGAGGACTGGAAGGAGCACCAGGCAGTGTGAATGGAGGAGGGATTTAAATCGGGGTTTAACCAAGGTCTCACCCCAGCGGCGGCAGAGTTGGAGGCTGGAAAGTTGCATCTTGTTCAGCCTTCTCTGGAATCATTTCCTATTGTACTGGAGAATGCGTCTGTGGCATTTATGGAAGCTCAAGCGAATGACAAGAAATACTCATCACTATTTGATCTACTGGTAGCAAGACGGGCAATTGGAAGACTATTCAAGAACCCAGTGAAGTTCACATGAAAGGACAAAAATAGCGTTATTTATTTATTTATTTATTTATTTTTAGGCAGGAGCTCTTTATGTAGTCCCTACTACCCTGAAACTTGATATGTAGATCAGGCTGGCCTTGAACTCACAGAGATGCTTCTGTCTCCTCTGCCTTCAGAGTGTTGGGAATAAAGGTGTGCGTTACCATGCCCGGTGACAAATAATTTAAAGACGGCCTTTAGTGCCTCACCTGTGAACGGGTATCTTTCTCTTAATACAGATGGTATTTAATTAGCCTTTTCTGCACGGGGAGCCCTTTTCCGTAGGGACCCTTGTCTCCGGGACAGTATCAGAAGGCCATCAGCCCCAGAGCCTCCTTGTAGCAGCTCTCCTCTGCCTCTGTAGTTACATTAGCGTTCACCAGGTTTTAAGCAATCACTAATGCAGCTAATTCAGAAAGTATGCGTGCGCGAGTCCTGTCTGCTCTAGGCTGGGTGGGGCTCGGGAGGATGTCGATAAGGGTCTGTGTTAGTCCAGAGCCCTGGTTCTAGCGGAAGGAAGACAGTGGCATCGATGAAATGGTTGTGGGGGGGTTCTACTTCCTTCACAATCACCCTTGCTTTTCCAGGCTGGTAAGGATCCATGACAATATGTTTCATTAAAGTCAAGAAGCCACTCTATACAGGCACTGTTATTTTACATACCCCTTGATTGAAGAAAAGTACATCCATGTTGAGCGTCCAACAGGACGCCCCTGTGAAGTAAGAATATCAACAGGTTACACACTGATGAAAGAAAGGGCCAACGGAAACCCTAGAAGGCCCGGAAAAGTACTATATCTGCCTCATCTGTGGGTTTCTAAAGGCAAGAAAGCACAAAACCCTGCGACTTTTGTGTACCAGCGCAGGCTGGTAGAGACTTGCTTAGGCCTCAGGGCTGAATTCGTGTCTTGGGTCGGATAATCCTCCAGCAGAAAGACTGATTTCTAGTGGTCTCAGGTTACTCGGACTGTCAGAGACAAATGCAAACGCCCCCTGGAAGAATCCACATTCAAACCCCGCGGTTAGACTTCCTTGCTTCTATAAATGCGATTTCAGCCACTACGGAACTGAGAACAATGTGCCTCAGAACCGATGATGATGGACGGTAACAATTTCACAACCAACATGTTACTATAATTTGATGTAATTTCTCTTCTTTTACTCTGCTATGGATGGGGCGGGGCGGGGGCTTCTCTCAACCTTTTGCAATGAGTGAGTGAAAGCATTTAAGGAATTTTCCTGTTTTTCTTTCTAATTGACCTGTAGAAGCAAGCTTTTTAACGTAGACAGGTTGAAGAAAGTTCCATAGTCTTCCTCTTAGTTACCTGCCCCCTTTAAAGACTTAACTATAAAGAAAAAAAAATTACTCTAACTGAACCCAGTTTGAACTGACTAGAGAAGAAAAGAGAAAATGTGTGGCTTCTAGTCCCACTGAAAGTCAAGAGGTTAACGTGGCTTCTCATCAGGACCTGGACTTGCTCACGCCATGGTTCGGTTTCCTCCTTTTGAGACTCCGCCTTGGGCCCTACGTACTCTTCTCTGCATCTCCGGCCTTGATTCCCCACCTCGGTCGTTAGAGTCATCGGGAGATGGCCTTCTCTTTTTCACCTCCATCAGATCTCAGACTCAAGTCTCCTGGATTGGTGAGCTCGTGCATCCTTTCCTCACAGGAGGAAGATTCTAGCCCTCCTGGGCCACGGGGGTGGAGACAAGAGGAAAGGTCAGACGAAGGGGCCTGATGCTGGGAGCCGAAGCCAGTTTTTACCTACCCCTTCCCTGGGTCGACACTCAAGTCACATACGGAGCGCTCACAGTGAAGTAAAATGAGAACCAAGACAGCAAATTCAACTCAAGATACGGTGTGAGAGATGCGACAAGTGCCACAGGAGGGAAAAATGCAGGATTAGGAGGAGGAGGAGGCGGCCAGGTTAGAACTGGGGACACTTCATGAAGGGAAACTAGCGAAAGCTGCTTCTAGGATTTCTAGGATGTGCCTAGGTTCTTTGGCGGTGCCCAGCTGCTATTTTTATCTCTGGTCGCAGGGCAAGCACTCTGACACAAAAAACGCCTCAGAATGAGGAGTCCGTTGTGGTGAAAGCGTTCACGGGTCTAGTTCTACCTCCAGCCAGCTCTGTAGTCTGAGCGAAGTCCTCCATTCCCTCGCCTTCCGCCATCTCATCTGAGAAGGGTCTCCCAAGGGTTTTTCCATGGCCTAGGCACACTCGTGAAGCTGTTTTGAAGGATGAAGGCGCACTTCATAGTGTAAAGCGTTATCTACGGCTCTCGGGCTCAGCAGTGGAAAGCGTCATCTACCGCTCTCAGGCTCGTTTCGGTTTGTTTTAAAGCTTGCACCTTTTCTGTTTCTATTAGCGCTATTTTACTGGTCAGGAAAATAAATAATGAGGTAATGTGGTTTACTAGAACTGTGAAACAGCCGCTAGAACTTCTGCTCTATACCTAACTAATTTTACCCCGAGTCAGTCCGTCTAAGGAAGGGAGTGTATAATATTTCTAGGCTGCAATAAACCCCTCCGTTCGTTCTCCTTTCCTGCGGCTCAATCCTTTACCCTCCTTTCCTACTTGTTGAGCTGGACGTCTCATTTCGTACACAAGGGAAACAGAATGAAAGGAAACGCGGAGTGTCCCTTTGTTACTGCTGGATAATTTGCTACGAAAGCTGAGCACACAAAAGCCAGAGCATTGTTACCACTGAGAAGGGTCCTGCAGGACAACTGCTCATTTCTGCGCATCGTGATGGTTCCCATGAGCAGTGATTACTATTGCACCATGAAGGTACAGATAGGCTAGTTGCGAGTTGTGATTGGTGGGCCAGAAGGTTATGTTTTCTGGGACACACACACACACACACACACACACACACACACACACACACGCCCCTCCCACAGTACTACCGTACCAGACCCTTACATGACAAATTGGGGTCCCTGACTCTGAGCATCTTCATTTCTCTCCCTATCAGACTGAACTCAGGCTTCTCTGTCTGCTCCCTTAGGATATAGTCTTTGGAGAAGGAACAGAGATTTTGAAAATGCTTATTTAATTACAGCTTATCCAGGCATGGAATATTGATGGCATAATAACAAGGTTTCATTTACCAAACCTGTCAGGATTGAGGAAATTCTTGAGAGGCCATGTCTCCATAGCAATTGTTCAAATACAGAAACTTCCTGGTGGAATCCCTCCTGCTAGGGAAAGAAGCTCTTAACTGGCCCCACATGTTTTCCTGGGGACCCCTTTGTCCTCCCAGCCCCCTGGCCCTCACAGCCATCTCTTATCTTTTGTGCTGAGAAGGAAAGAAGCCTGATTTTGGGGGAGGCCTGTTATTAAGCACTCTTCCCCCCACTTCTCTAATACGACTATATGTAGATATTAGGGGACCCGTGTTTGGTTCTGTCACTTGGAATTTCTCCATTAATGGAGTCTCTAAAGACATTTTAGGAATGAATAATATCTTTCATCTCATTGGAATATGTATGGGATTCCCATCAAACCTGTCCTCGAGTGACTCTGAGCAGACAGCCAGTGAGGTTTCCTCTTTCAAGTCTTTGTCAAGAATAAACACTTAGTTTTTAGTAGTGCCAGATGAAAACCTGATAGTGGACTCTTTGCTCCGAGAGCAGAATGTGGCCCAGCTGTTCTGTGGTTTATGAATTTTTTAGCAAGGCAGGGGCTGGTGACTAAGCCAGCTTTGGCTGAGTTAGGGCATTCGCTGGGGGTTTGATTACTTCAAGCAGGGCCTGGAGAAACCTGGCAGCATTTTCTGGGTTTCCGCAGGGAGGTTTTGTTCAAAGCCCAGCTCAGAAAATGGAAAATGAGAGAAGCCAACTGAGTTCAGAAACTAGAGGTTAGACCAGTCCCAGCAACAGTCCTGCTGTAACTGCTAAGGCTCGAGGCTAGACCAGTCCCAGCAATGGTCCAGGAAATGTTGCGTACACAGAGTTTATTTGAGGCCAGGTCAAGGCCAGTTCAAACTGCGTGGAGCTGCTCTGAAACCTCTCTTCAGAGGGCAGCCCCTTTGGGGCCCTGCCTAGCAGAGGTGACTTTCTCTGTGAGCCCCCTTGTTTTAGTGTGGGCCCAATGGGGAGAGAATGAGGCCTCAGCAGTTGGCAGAAGGTGGTCCTTCTAAGCTCAGAGTTATCTAGAAAGTCTCCAGCGCAAGCACTGTCTTCTCTCCATTTCACCTCCCTCCTAAGCTTCTGAGGGCTGGAGGTTGGTTTTCTAAACACCGCCTCAGTTCCTCCAGCCTAGTGGCTTTCTATTGGGACAAAGAAAGGTGCTGCTTCCTGGCAGCAGGGCAGCCAGGTCAGGAGTGCAGAATCTATACAAATCTACCCTTTCAGGGAGTCTGGTTCTGGGGTCTGCACATCACAGAGTGAAATAAAAAATAAGTTTTGGGGGGCCAGAAAGATGGCTCAGTGTTAGGAGTACTTGTTGTTCTTACCAAGGACCTGGGGTCGATGCCTATCATCCACCTGATAGGTGATCCACAATCATCCCTAACTTCAGATCCTGGGGATCTGATGACCTCTTCTGACCTTTGAGGGCACCAAACATGCATGCATTGCACACACACGCACATGGGCGAAACACTAACATAAAAAATAAAATATATAAATCTAACAACAAAATTTATATATATATGTGTATGTATTTCTCAGGCTTGTGGTGAAGAGAGGATGAACTGACCCCTTTGATTGTGTAGATGATGTCCCCAACAGGCCACCCTGTTGGATGGCCGCTCACCAAGTCTACTCTACTCAGCACCAGAGGTCTCCACTGAGACCTAGAGCTCATTCCAAAGCAAATGAACTAGGGCGTCGGGGGTCAGGCTCAGATGCCAACTTTAAATCTGCCCAGGCAGATCCAGAGGTCGGCTCTGGATAATGTGCATTGGTCTATGAACTCTTCCTCTAAGCTAGGGAGTGTGGTCCGCACGCTGTCACTTTGTGCAGAGAGGCCCAGGCACCAGTTCCCAAGTGGAGTGGCTCTATGACCTGGGTGGTCAGGAGAAACCTGTCTGTGGGGCTTGAGCCCAGGTGTGAAGGAGTGAGGGAGAGTGTTGGGAGTGGGGGAGGCAGAGAGCATTGGGCCGCAACCTGAGGCTAGGTTCTGAAGGTGAGAAGCAGGCATAATGCCACCTGTCTCGATCTGATCCACTGCCTTGGATAGTAGCATTCCCATTAGTGCGCCTTCAAGGGGGAAAACTCCATTTGCTTAAAAATAACCTTAATCTTATGATTATTTAGTGATTTAACAGGAAATTAGATCTACGCTTTAGTTTAATTAAGCCATGTAGGGTTTCAGAGGCTCCAGCACTGCAGATGCATTTATAAAGAAAGGCAAGATGGGACACTGGCTGAGAAACCATGGGAAATGAGTGCTGCGGGTAGGGAAAGTCCTGTGGGCTCCTCTTTTGTTTGCCTTTGATCTGTGCATAATAGCAGGCTGGGGCAGGAACCCACAGCCAAGTCACAGGTGAGCTTCTGAAGGTGACCAGTGCCATGGGGGTAGCTCCAAATGCTGCTGCTCAGTCCCGTGCCTAATTAGGTAAGCAGGGCGCTTGCCGGGAGATTATTTCATTTATTAGGTTGGAATAAAACCTGTGGGGATTGGGAAGATGTGATCTTAAATTAACATACTTCCTGCAGCACCTGCGATGCGGTGCTCTCAGAATTCATTAAACAGTCTGAAATTGCAGACACTGTGTCAGGCTGGCATCTCCAGATGCCTGAGAGCCCTCGCGCCAGCGAGGCGTCTCCAAACACGGGAGCGGTGTCTTTCTCGGCTTTCCCCACATCCTGATGGATCTCACTGTGGAGCCTTTGAAGCTTCTGTGGACGTGGTGGGAAAGTCTATCGGGATGCATATGAACAAGCAAACCAATGTTGCTCAAATTTTAATACTTTCCTAAGAGTTGCCTGGGATGCCTACAATTTTCTGAAGGAGTAGACAGAAAGCCTCCGAGAGTGGCTTTGTTTTCCTCTCCTCCGAGACTTCGATCCGTTTTAAGATGTTTGGTGGAACAATAAAAATCTATCTTTTAAAGTCCCATTCTGTCTGCTTGCAAAAGACACCATTACTCAGCTGATGTACATACATTGAAACAGACAGTAAAATAATTATGCCTGTATATTTGACAGGAGAGGGGAAGAGGGGAAAGAGGAAGAGGATGAAGGAAGGGGAAGAGAGAGAGTATACACTGCACATGTGTGTGTATGTTTTTTCCTAGTGAGCATGCTAATTAGTAGCACATAGATTTCAATAGATCAACAAGATGTGTTACATAGGTTCTTTTGATTTATGAGCCAATTTCCCTTGGAATATGGATATTGGTCTGTGGGTGGCCTGCTTAGTGACTAACCTTCATTGTGTAGGCTGATACATTGCAGCAACAAGGAAAGGAAAGGGCCAGGAATAGAATGTTCCAGATACCTGTGGTATAAAGAAAGCGTTACTTTAGTGACCACATCATAGCTTGTTCATGGATGCCCAGGAGCAAAGGGAAGTCTTCTGCATGCAGGAGGGTTATAGACAGAACACTGTAATAACCACAGCCTTGGCATACCATACTGACACATTCACTCACAGTGCAACTGCTTACTTTTAAGACTCAAAAGTCTAAGTAGCCCTCCTGGGGGGTTCCCTGATCTCTTCTTGTTTGTCATAACTATCCACACAATAAGGTAGCTGCGTCCTCCTTGCAACATGGCTCCTTGACTCCCCATTGGATTACAGCCTACATACTATGGTGGTTTTTACGAGAATGGCCCCCATAGGCTCACATGTTTGAATACTTGGTCCCCATTGATGGAACTGTTTGGGAAGGATTAGGCAGCGTGGCCTTGTGGGAGGTGGTATGTTATTGGGAATGGATTTGCTGGCTAGTTTTCATATCAACTCAATGCAGGCTAGAGTCATTTGGAAGAAGGAACCTCAGTTGAGGAAATGACCTTACCATATTGGCCTGTGGGCAAGCCTGTGGTGCGTTTTCTTGATTGATGGTTGAAGTGAGTGGGCTCATCTCACAGGTGGTAGTGCCATATCTGGGTGGGTGGTCCTGATTGGTAGAAGACAGCAGATGGGGCAAGTCACCAGGAGCAAACCAGTAAGTAGGCAGTGTTCTGTTCCTCCGTGGCTTCTGCACCAATTCTTGTCTCCAGGTTCCTGCTTTGAGTTTCTGCCCCGACTTCTCTTCATGATGGCTGTGATTGACCATGTAAGGTGAACTAAATCTTTTCCTCCCCATGTTGCTTTTGGTCATGGAGTTTTATCATAACAATAGAAAAATCTAACCAAGACGGCAGGCTTTGAGGTTTAAAGGACTTCATGCCACTCCCAATGTTCTCTCTGCTTCTTGCTTACAGTTCCAGATGTGAGCTCTCAGCTGTACCTGCCACCAGGACTTCACTCTGCCACTATCATGGAATCCAAGCCTATGGAACTGAAAGCCCAATTAAATGGTGTCTTTTATAAATTGCATTGATCAAGGCATTTATCATAGAAGTAGAAAGGTAACTAATGCAGAAGTTGGCTCCCGTTGCTGTCACAGACCTGCCTATGTGGTTTTTGGAGGAATATGGAAGACTTTGGGACTTTGAACTAAAGAATCTGTTGAATACTGTAAGCAGGGCTTGAGGAAATATCCTATCAGAGACTGGGAGACAGTAGTGCTAAGAGCAATGTGGGCTGTGGAAACCCAGTTCAACTGGCCTCAAAGAGAAGCAAGGATGTTAGCAGCAATTGGGCTAGAGGCCATTCTTGTGATATTTTGGCAAAGAACGTCGCTGCTTTCTGTCCTTGTCCTAAGAATTTTCCTGAAGCTAAACAGAAAAGCAGAGGACTAAATTCTTTGGCAGAGGAGATTTCAAGAGTCTGATATTGACTCTGTCACGTGGTTATTTAGTACTCTTCTGAAAAAGGACAAGTGGGGCAAGAAGAAACACAAACTGTACAGTTGGAAGAGAAAAAAAGGATCAGGACATTTCATGTTGGAGTCCTGACTTGTGCTTAAAGAGATAAAGAGATTAGGGAAAGGGCAAATCTGGATTGGAGTCAAAGGAAGGATGTCCTCAGTACAAGATGCAGCTAGCTTCCACCCTGTGAAAGGCAAAGGCCCAGGAATTAACAAAAGCTGCCTCAAACGTGATTCATTCAGGACAGAACTCATCCCAAGCAGGCAGCTCGATTCAGCATTGTCGTCCACACAGTTCTTCTGGCTTCGAGTCATTGTCCTCCACAGGTAAGGAGAGCTGTTGAGGACGGGTCATGTGTGGCAGGACAGGCCTGGCATGAGGAGCCTGGGAGGGTGAGAGGCCATTGTGGGAAACTGCGCACGCAAAGCCTGGTGATGTCATGGAGCTTTTTCTCTTCAAACTGTACAGTTTGTGTCTCTTTTTGCCCCACATGCTCTTTTTCAGAAGAGTACTAAATAACCATGTAATAGGGTCAATATTGGGTTGCATTGGGAACCTCAAAATGTTAGAGATACCAGGGTCATGGAATATCTGCCAAAAAGAGCTGTAGGCTGGAAATGGAGTCAGCCTAGAAGAGAGATATGTCCTGAAGACTGAAAAGCTGGACGGGCGAGCCACCTAAGCCTTTTGATGCCAGACACGGACCTTTAAGGTTTGAAATTTGCTTTGCTGGGTTTTGGTCTTGCTTTGATCCAGAATTTCTTTTGTCCCAAGCCCTCCCTTTTGGAATGGTATAGGCTGCACCACTGTAGGCTGGAAGCATGTAATTTGCTTTCTGAGTTTACAGGCAGTTGCAATGAAGAGATTGCCTTGAACCTCAGAAGAGAATCGGGACCTTTAAATAGTGCCGAGACAGAAAGACTGTGAGGACTGTTGAAATCGGACTGAATACATTTTGTGTTATGATACAGCCATGAGCCTGTGGGGGCTGAGCAAGGGGAATGTGGTGGCTTGAATGGCCCCCGTGGGTTGATATGTTTGAATATTTGGTCCCCAGTTGATAAAACTGTTTGGGAAGAATTAGGAGGGCTGGCTTTGTTGGAGGAGGTATGTCACTTCCGGTGGCCTTTTGGGTTTTCCTTCCCAGCGTTCTCTCTGCCTTCTGCTTGTGGTTTAAAATGTGAGCTCTCAGCTGCTCTGCCGGCTTCACTCCTTCACTCCACTGTCATGGACTCTGGAACTATAGGGCCCACTTACAGGCTTTCTTTCCTAAGCTGTGGGGGTCATGGTGTTTTGTTGCAGGAATAGAAGAGTAACCAACACACATACCGCATCTTGTTCCCATTTATAATTCTAGCTTTGAGTTGGGGCAGTCTTTAAACACGTGCTCCGTGAGGGGTAAGCTGTAGTTTCTAAATACAAGCAACAGAAAGAAGGGTGGCAGGCAGGAGTGAAGGCAACATGGTCAACATTGTTCATTGCCCAACTGGGATCAGAACAGAGCCCCTGCCAAGGTCCTTGGCTCTTTCTCTCCACAATACTGCTAAAAAAAAAATCAAAAATCATAGCACACAGAAAGCCTTTTAGGCAGTGTTTTTTCCCTAATCCTATGGCCCATATGATATTTTACCATAAGTCATTTTACTTGCAAAAGATTGAGAAAAACTTTAATGATGAAATAATGACATGAAGCTTGGTCATTTGCCCATCATATTCTTTTCCGGGTTATTTTCAGTCTTTGATAAAAGACTCTCGATAGGTAATCTCTACAGTGCATCTTTGCACCTTGTCCATTTCCCTCTTTTCCCTTCCTCTCACAGTAGCCCGTTTCTGGGCACCCTCACTCTCTACGCTTTGTAACTACCCTGACTTCTTGTTCCATAGGTGTTCATATATGAAGTCTCTAACCAAGACTGCTGTTTCTGAGTGTTCAGTTGATTGTCAGGAGCGTACTATGCCAGAAACATAGACAAACATGCTTGTGTCTTTTCACAATGTCAGAATTGATTTTGTAGCAATCAATTCACAAAGTTCCAGGAGTAAGGATTATTTAGGGGCAACAACTGGACAGATAATCCCACCTCCTTTGGTAATCTGAAGAGAAAGAATGCATCACCTTTTATTCTAATCTAATCACTAATACTGACTCTCATGTTACACATCAATCAACATGCAGTACACCGCTCTCTGTGCATGTGTGTATAAAGGGGCTATAGCAGAGTTCAAGCTGGCTTCAGAAGTGGGCGTTAGAAATGCAAGCAGAGTCTGTTGATAAGATAACGGACAGCTGTTGCTGTGGCTGTCAGGCAGGGGGGTGGCGGCGAGAGTAAAGACAGAGTCAGCTGTAGAGACTAAAGGGCAGAAGCAGATCAGGAGAACAGGCCCATGCCGCTTCATGAGAATGAATAGGTGGATGAGTCAGCCAAACCACCCTCAGGACACTGAGCTGAGGTAAAGCCACAGAGACAGGGGGAAGCTCTCTGCCTGTGTTCTGTGGTTTACGTTGGGTGTCCCAGGACTGGCTTGTGGGGCGTGCCAATGACATGGCAGGTATGCACTACTTTATGAAGTCCAAGTGAAAGTGTTCTGCCCTTTCCTTGGGTCTAGTGTGGCTGATGACTTCTAGTTTCCTTGAGAAGATTTTAATACACTCACATGCTCCTACATTCTCAGTTTACTTCCAATCAATTTATAGGGTAGGACTCTCTCTACGCCCAGGAGTGATTCCTTGATTGGTTTACATTGCTTGGATGGTTCTGGATAACTGATGTTTACTTTCTGCCCAGGTACTCAGTCATCTTCCACCCTCTGAGTGGAGACAAAAGCTATTTGTAGAAGGTGTCTCTCAGGACAAGGTACAGTTGGAAAAGAACCCACAGAGAAGCAGAGTAGCCATAGCCCGATCCCCACTATGAAGCTCGGGAGCCCCCACAAGCTTTGTAACCCCAGGACAATTTTCAAGTCCATGATCGCTCTCCAGGAGTCTCTGGTATCTGTGACTGGAGTCTAATTATTTTGTCTGAAGAAATTGAAGATCAGAGTGATCGGTGAGTTTCCAATGGAATTGTAGCCCTCGAAGATGGCTTAGAAATTGTCTTTCCTCTTCTTTCACAGCAGTAAAAACCGAGTTCCAAGTATGACAGTCTCACAGCACGGGAATGGGGGCGCGGTCTAGAGCCAGGCTCATTGCTCTCATCCTCTCCTCCGTGAAGACAAAGCAAGTCCTCATCTCTTTGTTCCTGCGTTTTTGTCTTAGTTCCTGTGGCTCCTAATCCCTCCTTCTGTAGGGAAGAAATTCACCCTCAATTAAAAAAAATAACAAAACAGAAGACAACATAGAAATGTAAATATTCACTTTTAAAATATGCATATCAATTAAATATACATTTATTTTAAATACATGAGGTAATTATACATGTTACATTAGATCACAATTAAGTCAACAGAAAGTGATGATTTGCATATAATCAAGCTTGCCTATTACTCAGTTGTCAATCTTGGATGCCATTTCCTTCAGCTGCACTTTCCATGGCGGTGGGCGCATCGGTCGGTCCAGAGACTGAGCAGTGACGAGCCAACCTCCCATTTGGCTGCGTGCTGCGTGGCTGTGTGCTGCGTGGCTGCGTGCTGCGCTGTGCGTTTTATTTTTCCTCATTGAGCCCCTGGGATCCCGTTTTCAGTCATTTCGGGACCTCTGGGTGTTCTCAGCCTTCAATTCTCTTTTGAAGGATGAGAGAACTTTCCCTTCGCCTGTAGGCAGACGCCTCTGAAGTTTCCCCACTTTGCTCTGAAGGAGTTCCTCACCAGACCGTGGTTGGTTGTTTAACAGGTTACAGTAGCACCCGTGAGAGAAGGAAGAAGAGAGCCAGTTCATGTTTTAACGTGAAAAAGCTTTACGATAATCACCTGACTCACATCCCTCACGGAACAGAAGCTTTAAATGCCCATCACAGGAATGCTGCCATCCCTCACGGCCTTGTGGCTTTTCAGCCTCCTCAGGACCCAACCCACCCATGCCCATTCTGCATATCTGGGTCTCTTCTCCTGTTGCAGGTGTGAAGGTAGAACATACAGGGAAGCAGAGGCAGGGTTTGTATATTGGGTACTTTTCACGTTATTCGGACAAAAATATCTGGAAAGAGCCGCTTCGAGAGGGAAGGGCTTGTTGTGGTTCACAGTTCAAGGGTCAGTTTATTAGGTAGGGAAGGCATGAGTGTGAACTGGCTGGTCACACTGCAGAAGGGAAGTAGGGGTCGGGGACACGGGGGATGGTGTCGCCTTTATTTAGTGTAGACTTTTCCTCTCTTCAGTTAAATCTTTCTGGAAACACCCTCACAGACGTGTTCAGAGGGGGTGTGTCCCAGGTGATTATAACCCTAGTGAGATGACAGTGATTAAGCACCAGAGTTTACTGGGGTATTATGTATTCTGTACGTGGTATACGATAGCGTAGCAGTCACTTTTTGTGGCTATGATAAAATACCAAAGGCAACTTCAGCCCGGAAGGGTTTGCTTTGCTTTCCGTTCTACCCTCCACCCCGCCCCCAGAGTTATCAAGTGGGGACCAAGTGTTCAGATGTTTGAGCCTACAGGGACCACAAGCGAATGTGCCACACGAACACAGTTTGCAAAGCTGTTGGCTTGGAGGCTGTGGGTTCATTTTGAGACTATGTGGCAATGCCTCCTTTTCCTGAGTTCCGAGTTTAAAGCAGCTCAGTGCCTTTGTCTCTTGGGAACTCTGTGTCTGCGTCATGGGGAGAATAGGGAGGACAGCTCAGACCCATCATTTCACCAGCAGACGATACTTTCACATGCTGGGCCTGCTTCCAAAAGCAATCAGTCAGTAAGGACAATGTCTTTGTCCCCTTGTCCTTTGGTCCATGGTCTGAAAAACACTACTTCAGCCAGACGGATGGTGAGCGCTTAGGATTACCTTGCATCTGGTCCCGGATGAAGATAGAAATAAAGGCTTGCTGTCTGCTTTTTTGATTAATGAAAGCTAGGCATAACCTATTTTTATGTTATTCTAGGAGAAATATCCCCCTTCAGCCTGATCACCTCTATGCTTAGAAGAAATGTTTTTCATTACCCAGTCATTCTTTAAAAATACTTTCTGAGGAGGAACCAACATGCTACAAAACTCAGGAGGTGTTGACTTTATCCTTTGGAGCAGAACTGCCTGTACCCGGGCATCATTCTTTCTGCCATATGGAAAATCCACAGGAGAAATGTATTGGCCCTTGAAAATATTTATGGCCCATTTACCATATGCAAGGTAATAAACTTGGCAGTATGATAGATCAGCCCCAAGTTTTGGCCTCAAGTGCTTGTAGTTTGCTGAGAAAACCGACCGTGTTACTTGCTGCCTTGCTGTCTTTCGAGGAAAGTTATTAACATGTTCCTGTCTCCATTGTGCACCTACTGTGAGGGACATCATAAGTCAGTCAGCTATGTCCTCATGTTGGATACATTGCATAAACAGAAGGCTGGGTTCACCCACCAAGGAGATGTGTGCATTTTGAGGCTGCTACCATGCTGTTTTGATTACTATAGTTTTTAAATCTATGTTGAAACAATATTATAGTTTGGTTTATCTTCTATGATTCATTCTGTTCAAGGTTGCTTGATTATTTGATATTTTTCCTGTTTGTTTTCCTAAAAGGACAGAGTGGAATGCTATACAACCACCAAATGTGCTATTTCAGTGGGTAGGTCAGCAAACTAAGGTAGGGTTCGGGAAGCGAACAGAAATCTGCTAGAAAATTTTATAGAAGAGTTGGAATAAAATTCACCCTCCACTAAAAATCAATATTCAGACATTATAAACTGAATGCAAAGTTGCACAGAAATGTTGAAAACAGAGAGATGGGGTAAAGTATACTAGAAAACTAGAAACCAAAGAAATCTTGTGTGAAGATATTAATATCAGACAAAATGTAATGTAAGAAAACACTAATAACTATGATCATGGACTCTATATAATAACAACAAAAATCAGAATAAGATATAAAATCTTGTATTTATATTATCTGAAAATATAGTCTTTTTTTGAGACAGGGTTTCTCTGTGTAGTTTTGGCTGTTTTGTAATTCGCTCTTTAGACAAGGCTGGCATCGAACTCACAGAGATCTGCCTGCCTCTGCCTCCTGAGTGTTGTGATTAAAGGTGTGTGCTACCACTGCCAAGCTCAACACAGTCTTAACATAGAGTAAGTAGAACTTACGAATTTTGTGCAAGAAATTTTATAAATTTGAAATTATAAGTGTGGCTGAAATAGCTCAGTTGGGAGAGCATTAGCCTAAAATTATTGTGGGATATATCCATAGATTTTTATCATAGATTATATATCAAATACACAATAATAACTGAATACTATGCCCAACAAATAAAGTATATATATAATTTTTTAAAAGCGCACATGAAGGATTTAAAACAATTGACTGTTCTATAATAAATGGGGGAAAAGTTGAAACCAGTTCCATGAAGATCAAGAACAAGAGCCCCACTTTCTCCACTCCTACTCCAGTCCTTGGAGTCTTAACTAGAGCAACAAGCAAAAGGGAACAAAAGGGATGTGAATAGGAAAAAGAAGTTCTAGTGTCCTTACAAACTTATACATATGTGACTCTAATGACGTCACTAGAAAGCTCCTAGAACTAACAAATGCTGTCAGCAAAGGTACAAAATTAACATGCAGAACTTGCGGCTCTTCTTTACATCAAAAATGCAGATATATCTAAAAAGAAACGAGTAAAAGAATCTTGTTCATAATTGCCTCAAAAAATTCATTGGAATAAACTTGACCACATGACCCCAGTATACCCTTACTGAGTATTACCTGAGGAACATCAGTATTATAGAGATGCTAGCACATCCGGGTTCATGGTAGCACCATTCCCAGTAGCTGTTACAGAGCTAATCTAGGTGTCCATCAACAGATGAACAAAGAAAATGGAATGCATATACATGACGGAACTTTTTTCAAGGAGAATGAAGTCATGTCATTTGTGGGAAATGAATGAACCTGGAGAATTAATGAACCTTAATTTATTAATCATATTAAGTAAATTAAGGCTGTCTTAGAAAGACAAGTTTGCATGTTTTCTATCATTTGTAGGTCTCATTCACACACATACACACAGGAACACACACGTGTATACACATACACACATATACATACACACAAGTGCACACACACCCGTGTGCACACACGCATACACACACACAGGCACACACATACATACACAGGAATACATACACATACACATTCACACAGAAACACATATATACTTGCACACACATACACACATGCATGCACACAACAATGTGCTTATGTGCACACACACATAGATGTACATACATGCACACACATGCACAATGCACACACACATACACACAGGCACACACACATACATACACACACATAGATGTACATATACACACACATAGACATGCATGCACACAACGCACCCAGTGTACACATTCACATATATACACACAGGCAATACATACACACACACACTCTCACACACACACACATATATATACATGCATGTACACATATATGCATGCAACACACTAATGTATATAATTTTGACCTGAAAATAGAAGTAAAACTATTTGGGGAACAAAAGTGACACACAGGAAGGGTGAGGGGAAAGAGAGGGAGGGTAGAGTCATACAGGAAAGAATGGAACTCAACAAGTTAAGGGAATTAATATAGTAGAGAACATGTTCTTTGATGTCAATGAAATATAATTGGAATTATATATATACAGTAACAACAATGAGATTTACTCTTCATTCATATTTCAAAAAGATTATAATGGTGGCAACAGCATTTACACAATGAAAGCATTACATGTGACATTCATAAACCTTATTAATATTTGTATATGGGGTGAATTCAGAGCTTTAAAAATATCTGTTAGCTATCAGGAAATGTCAAAATAAGTTAGATAAGTGATGGCCTCTAGAAACTAGGTAAGTAGTAACATAATAAACATAAAGAAAGTGGAGTGATACAAATAAAGGTGAAAACATGAATTGATGAGACTAGGAATGAAAGCAATCAACAAACTTAAATGATTTATTTGAGGAGGAATCAAATTCAGTGATATGTACAAACATATGACTCAACTAATGAGAGAAAAATAAAAATCATACATAAAAGACTTTTTACTATATCTTTGGATATAAAAAGGTGAAGGAATATTGTTAATAATTATAGTAGTGTGTAGGATTAGAAAACTGGACATTTCCTGAAATGACACAAATGGAAATTTGTGTAAGAATTCAAATACACTAACAACCATGATGAATATCTCTTCATAACAGATACAAGGGCCAGAGAGCTTCAGAGGGGGATTTTAACCTACATTCAAGTGCTATGTGACCTTTCTGCAAATATTTCAGAAGACAATAAAGAACAGATGCTACTGAACACATTTTAAACTTTTTGTTAGCAAACATGAACATGGACACAACAAGAAAAGTAGTGGAATTGCAGACAAATTTTACTCAAATACAGAGACTCTTTTCTCTCAAATTAAATTAAACAGAAACTCTCAAAAGTTATATATCACACCTGGGTCAGGTGCAGTCTTAGCAGGAAAAGAAGCCATCCAAGGTCAGGTGCAGTCTTAGCAGGAAAAGAAGCCATCCAAGGTCAGGTGCAGTCTTAGCAGGAAAAGAAGCCATCCAAGGTCAGGTGTAGTCTTAGCAAGACAAGAAGTCGTCAAAGGTTAGGTGTAGTCTTAGCAGGAAAAGAAGCTATCAAATACTATACTAAGTAGCATGTACTGTTAACAAAGAGAAGGGAAAGCCGTCTATTTCACTTCATAGATAGAAAAATCTCCTACTTTACACTCACTGTAAAAATTCTAAAGAGAGCTCATCCATCACCCCAGGGAGACTCTTTCAAGAACTCACAGCACATCTCAGAGCCATGCACCTGTGTTACCTGCATTTATGTCTGCACTGCTCCCGATAGCTAAACTATGGATCAATCCCTGCTGCCAGCAACAGGGGATCTGATAAGGAAGCTCTTGCATGTACACACTATGGAGCCATTTTTCATCCATAGAGAAGAACAAAGTTGGACTGATGAGTTGGCTCAGTCTGGAAAATGTGCCAGCTGCCAAGCGCAATGTGACAACTGGCACTTACATGATAGAAGGAAAGAACTAAACCCCACTGTTTGATAACTTCACATGTGTGCCATGGTGTACACACACTCACACACACATAAACAGTAAAATGTAATAAATAGAAAGTGTCATTTTCAGGAAAACGTATACAGCTGGAGATAACCATATTAAATGAAATGAGTAGCCTATTTCCTCTCATTTATGGTTCCTAGATTTGATAGAGATGATATAATCATGTATGTATATATGACATGAAAGTAAAAGTAAGAATTTCTAGGTGGACAAAGGGACCTAACAGGAAGGGTGAGAAGAGAGAAGGTATGGGGTGGGTAATATGTTTAACAAACAATATATACTTGTATGAAAGCGCCCTATGTGAGACAGAGCCATGTAAAATGAATGTGCACAATAAAGATTTAAAAAGCCCATAACAAACCTATACTACATAACAGTAAAACCTTAGAAATCTCTCCACTAACGTTAGAAGGGAGAGAATGAGGTCCACTCTTGCGTCTGTTAGCCTGACTAGTATTAGATTTACAGACAGTGAAATAATTTAAGAAAAAGGGAAAAAAAAAGATACAAAACCTGAAAAGGAAGGAAAAAAAACCCGCCTTACTTCCAGAGAACATGATTACCTCTGTAAAGAGTTCAAGACAATATGCAAAGATTTTTTAAAATTAATAAGAGAATTAAGCAAAATTATTGACTCAGAAATCAGTACACCAATCAAGTGTGCTTAGAGGACGTCTTTTCCTTGTCGTAGAGATCACACATCACAGTCTCTTACAGATGTGGCGGGAGGACTCTGAGTAGATGGAGGACACAGCCACGGAGTAACCAGTGGCAGAGCCATCAGCAGAGAGCAGCCACGGCAGAAGCCATCAAACGGCAGTACCAGTTACCAGGCATAAGAGGGACACTTCTGGTTACAAGTGTGTCGACGAGGACTGAACAAAAGAAAACTGGCTTTTCCAGAGAAGTTTACTTATAAAATTTTTGAGCAGAAAAGACTTGAACAAATGTAGAATTGCACGATACCCCCAAATGGAGAGGTTTAATATCAAAAGATCTTTTTTTAAAAAAAGCATATTTCTTTATTGATTGTTTGGGAATTTCACGTCATGCACCCCAATCCCACTTGATGGAGGAGGGTCATCTGTCTTATATGTTACTTTCATTGGTTAAT
>LOJH01002230.1:18111-43663 GCA_001685095.1 Ellobius talpinus | reverse complement strand
AAAAAAAATCTCTAAAATCTCTAATCTCTGAGAGTCACTTTACTTTATTTCTAGAGACTCCTCTTAGCAATCAAAAAATCCTTTCAGCAGGGTCTCTTAAACCAGCAGAAAAATCATCCTTGATCCACTGAGTATTATAAGCAGGAAAGCACACCTCTATATACATAATTAAAATGACTTGTACATCTCTTCATGAAAAAGAACAATTGTCAGAATAATATTCCATAGGTAAAATTGTCTGAGGCTAATACCTGCTTTCCTTCTTCCTCGCCCTTCTCTCTTCAAAGAAAGAACTACCGCAAACTAACATTTTATGTATTAATTTTTAAAGATAGGATACAAAGTGATGGGTTTCATTATGGCATTTTCATAAGTATTCATAACTCTTGCTTATCCCCTCCTCCGCTGCTTCCCTGCCTCACTCCCTCCTGATTCCTTGCATTCCTAGTCTCCCTTCTGTTTTCATGTCACATGCCCTAATAAAACTTTATAAAATATAATATATGCTTTGATTTACTCATTGTCCATCTTTTTCAAAAGGAGTAGTTCTCTCTGCTACTGTTCCCCTCCTTCTCTCCCAGCCTCCAGATTGGAAGATGACAATTATCAAAAGGGGTCTGTTTTCTCCTTTCCCTATGTCATCTGTTTCGAATTTACATTTGCATGGGCTCTGTCAGGTACACTGTGGCAGATGGCAAGTGAAATCCAATTAGTAGTGTCTTGAAAGTTGTGTCAAGACTCTTCAGTTAGGCCTGCTGTGTTGAGAAGACTCCGAATGACTGTGGGCTCTGTTCACAGGCAAAGGGAATCAGTAGCAGTGATCTTCACTGACCTGACTGATTGCTGAATGGAAACAGACATTTGTTTCCCCGGGGGCTTTTTTTTTTCACAAAAATCTCAGAGGCAGTTGTTGAATAACATGGCACTATCAGGCCGTGGTAATAACTAGGCAAGCAATGGGCACAACATAAAGCTTTAAACCCCAAAGTTTGAAAAGGATGCATGCATGGAGCATTCAAATGTTCTAATCTATGGCTGGGAAGAGATGCAAATGGAGATATGTGCACAGGTACTGAAGAAGTGAAGGAATTCAGATTTCACTCATGACCAGGCTTGTGACACTGCACAAACAGAAAGTCAAGATAGCATTACAAACTTCCAGATTGAATAGAGAAGGTATAATCTCAAGGCATACAAAGTGTCCCTCTAAAGGCTGTGAAACTTATTAGTCCCAAGCAACTGAGAAAATCTGTCTAATCATTCATTAAAGCAACAACACTAAACAGAGAAAATATATGGGAAAGGGAGAAAAGCAGATTTATGCATATATATATATATCATACACAGAATGACACACAATGTGAAAATGTTTCAAAACATAAGTGAACACTATGTTTTTTCTCCTACTACTTTTTTATTGAAACTAAATTCTCCTCTCATACAATACATCCCTACCACAGTTTCCCCTTCCTCTACTCCTGCCAGCTCCCCCTCCTGCCCTCCTTGCCATCTCTCCTCTCCTCTCTTCCACTTCCCCTCAGTTTTCCTTCAGGAAAGAGTTGGCCCCCAAGAGATAACAACCAAATACGACAAAACAGGATACAGAAAGACAAGGCAAAAGCGCTCACACCAAGACTGGACAAGGCAACCCAACAGGAGGAAAGGAGTCCCAAGAGAAGGCAAAAGAGTCAAAGACATACCTGCTCCCACTGTCAGGAGTCCCACACAAACACCAAGCTAACAGCCATAACATATATGCAGAAGACCTGATGCAGCCCCTCCAGGCCCTGAAACACTGCGTTATGACTAACAAGGCATTTGCATATCACATGTGATCAGGAGACTCTGGATCTAAATAAAGGGACACTAGGTAACACCTAGTACCTGCATTAACAAAATTAAAATATGGGTACATAATTTATACTTGTATCCACCTGATCTAGATTATTCTATACTCATTGCAATCCTTAGGGCAAAGAGAAAATAATTTGAAAAAAATTAAAAGAAATAAAAACAGATTTAAATGGCGAGCTAAATAATATTTATTAACTCACAAAGTTCAAAAGTGGTGGAGACAAGGCCAAGGCCATGTCTCAATGGTAAAGTACTTTCCTGGAACACACAAGACCCTAGGCTCAGTTCCTTGTGCTGCAAACTAACTACCATCAACCAATCTAAGGAGGTGAATGACAAGGAAGAGTGAAAGACATACAGAATAAATAGCAAAATGGCATAATAAATACTCCCTTATCTTTAATTACTCCAAGTGTAAACTAGTGAACTATTCAATATAACGTTTAAAAGAAAAAAAATTAAGTCTTTTGATTATGAACAGGGTCTGAAATAAATAGTATGGATTACAAGGAGACAAAATCCGTGAGTTGAAAGTCAAAGACAGCTGAAGATATGCCATACAAGGAGAGACAAGAGACAGGATGGCTAAGATCCCGACAAAAGAAATTTGAAGTGAACAAGACAGACATGAACAATAATATCAGAAGAAATTATCAGTCAGTGAGATGCTGTGCCAACTGTAAGTAGGCTTGTTCATATATAACAAAATACCATAACACACAAAAAATAAAACCTTCAACACAAATGAATCAAGAAACAGAGGATTCTGCAAGCATTGAAAATTTCAATTTCCTGCTTTCAATGGCACATAGAGCAGCTGGACAAAGCCTGAAACAAAAACACACAATGTAACTTACATAATGCTATGGATCCCTTAGCCTCAGGCATCTAGAGAAGAGTTGCTTTCCCAACAGAATGGGGTTTTCATGAGTCCACATGGAGTATCCTCCAAAATAGATCTTGTGAGAGGCCATAGCATAGAAACATGCAAAAATATTTAACCTTATAAAGTATTTCTTTGACCAAAAGTAAATAAAATAACAAATCATCAGAGGGAAAATTGAGGAAATCCACAAGCATAAGAAATTAAACAACATATCTTAAATAACAACTGGGTCAAAAGATAAAAGGAACACAAAAGAAATCATAAACTACTTTGAATGATGATGAAAGGAGTGTATCAAAACCTTTAGAACTGCACAGAAGCTGTACTTAATGGAAATCCCATATATACAAGGGTCTACATTAGGAGAGAAGACAATGGTGAAATCAGCAACCCAATCTTCCACTTTAATAAACTAGAAATCAAGAGAAAGTTAAATCTGAGGAAAGCAGAAACGAATTAAATGAGCAGAGATGATAAATACATGAAATAGAAAGGAAAAAAGCAATATCCAAGTTAACAAGCTCTTTATATCAGTCAAACAGTGAACACAGGCCAATACCTGTCAGCAAATGGGTGGATAAACAAACACAGCACATTCATACAATTAAATATTGTGGAGTCACAAGAAGAAATGATGTACTGATGCATTTAAGAACATCTTTAATGTGGACTTTAATTATGTGCTAAGTAGACAAAGACAGCCATGAAAGCCCATGTATTTTATAATATCAGTCATATGAAATGTTCAGAATAAGAAAGTCCATGGAGACCCAGTATGAAGTAAGTTGTCAGGGACTAAGGGAAGGGGAAATGGGCGGTGACTGCTAATGGCTTTCTTTGGGGCTAATGGAAAGGTACAGGAGTTACATAATGATTCTACTACTTTGTGAATCTATTAACGAGTACTTCCTTTCACATTTGAAGCAGCTAAATTGTCAAATCACATGACTTACATCCTTATTTGTTCCAACCACAATAACTGGTGAAAATAGATGTCTTACTTCAGATACTCTATTAATAATCTTCTTAACTGTCAAGGTTTTACTTTTTAAACAAATATGTGTACTTGAATGTGGATTAGCTTGTTCTTAAATTCCCTGCCCCTTGTTCAGCAGTCAGTGACAGTGTATTAGGAAGTTCTCTTTAAGCCGATAAACTTCTGGAAAATCAGCCAGCAAGGGCAAAGTCCCTCCGTGGCATCTCTATGCAGCAAAATGGAATCTACAATGCTCTCTCCATTAGCTGGCCCCATCAGCTCCCAACTAAGTACAATACATCTTCCTGTCTACTTTATTTGTCAATTTATTTTATTTTTGGTGTGGGTGTGGGTAGAGGTCAGATGTCAATGCCAGGTGCTTTTTTTTATTGACTCTCCGTCTTAACCTTTGGAGACAGTGTCTGATGAACCCACAGCTTCCCAATTCGGCAAGACTAGCTGGCCAGCAAGCCCCAGGGACCCAGGAGTCACCATTTCCTCAGTGTTATTGTAGGTACACACCTTCAAAGCTGTTTGTGTGTGTGTGTGTGTGTGTGTGTGTGTGTGTGTGAACACTAGGGATCTGAACTCAGGTCCTTAAGCTTGCACTCTACCAACTGAGCCAAGTCTTCAGCTCCTTCCTCACTGTTGTTTAGGACAAAGAAATGCTTTTCTGTTTGTCTAATTGAGTCAGTCTTACCAAAAACAGAGAAGTATGTCAACTAACTCATTACCGACATTTTAAAAGCAGATCAGATTATAGAGATTGTCTTGCTCTTTCAGTAACCAAGACAGTCACACTTAAGAGGTTGCTAAGCATGGTCTTAGTGAAATTGAAGCTGGCAGAGAGTCTGTTGCCTGCTCCATTCACACAGCAATAGATTGTCCCTGCTGTTGACTTGAAACTTGGGTTTGCCAACTGCTCACCAGGTCACTGCTTTCCTTGGACAACTTCTAGGCAGCTTAAAAGAGCAGAATGATTTATTCACAACTTTAGCTCCCTGTAATGTATTTCAAAAGCTGACCTTCTGCTGGCAAAGCCCACACCTGTATTCTCATCCTATGGAACTAGTCCAGAACTAAATCGTAACGCCAATCAATGTAGTTTGCCTTCTATATTTGACACTCCACCATAAATAACTTCGTTTCAACACCCAACCCTGATTCTCCGTCTAAGTCAGCACTCTCCAAAGTTCCTGCCAGGCAATTACCTGGTGGCAATCCCCCCTACAAATCAGGTTGTTGCTCTGGGAACTTTTTCTTAACTTTTAAAGAATTTCTATGCCCAAATTCAGTTGTTCTAAATTTCTTTTACCTTTATTTTTACATTGTGTAGTCACAGATTTAGCCTTTATTTAGGTCAAGCCATTTCTCTCTTGGAATCTTAGCCCAGTCCAAACACCCAGCCTTCCCGACTCTCTGAGAAGAGATTACACCGTTCTTAGACTCAACCACAGAAAGTCTGTCTACTCTTGGCAAAAGCAATCATTAATCACTTCAGTGATAACTGTTGCCACCTTTTGTTTATTAATAGGATGTCTGGGATGCCTGTAATGTTTCTTGCTTCCTATCTCTCAGGAGCAGCCCCTTTGCTCATTCAATTTAAATGGTTAGGGAGCATTTGCTTGAAGCTGGAGTCAGGTTGGGCATGAATGGTACACTGGAGTGAAGAGCTATGACAGTCTCTCGGTGTACACAGAATATCTAGATCAAAGACCATTCGTTCTTGAAGGTGAAAACATGAAGAGACTTAAGTCCCTTCCTATCTCCTTCTGAATTCATAAATTTATGAATTCATACATTGCCTTGTGGTTGTGCTGCTTGGAGGTAGAGTAAAATGGAGAAGAAGAGATCAGTTTCAAACTTCAGAAAAATGACATGGATTTCATTGAAGTATGTTTATTGTTTGAAGATGCACTTTCCATGGTCGAGCTTCTGTTCCTCATAGTTTTACTTGAAACAACATTGAACAGCAAATGATTCTCAATTGATAGCAGGTACCCTTATGAATCTTACATTCTATGAAAGAATAAGCAAGAACAAAATATGCCTTGTAAGTTTCTAAAACTCCAGGAATGTAACTGTGGTAAATTACAGTCATAGTAACATGTTAATCAAAAGAAGCAGAGAAGTGTAAGGTGTTAGACTTGCAGCCATACTTGAATTCTAACCTTCTCACAACCTGCCCCCATACTCAATAGTCCAACTATGCCCATGGCAAATTTCTGGGGAAAGTTGGGTAACTTTCTGCTGATTTCACCTGGTTCAAAAGCTCTCATTTTATCACAGCTGAAATTTGTGGAACCTCTGATTCCAAATTACTCAGTTTTGGTTAGGAAGTCCTTATGATGCAAGCGTTTTGTATTAGACACTGTGACAAGTACTTTATGTATTCAAACACCAAGGTGCCTAGGACATAGTCCCGGCTACTTTTCAGTAGGCCTGCCAACCTCAGCCTATAAAGATGGGAAGGAGATAAAAATAGGAATAGGGAAGCAATTAATTCCGAATCAGGGGTCAATTATAGAGAGGAAAGCATAACAGCCATTTATAATTATACATTACTGTGCTATGTCTCCCTGGGATATTTTTAATTATGAAATGAAGGACTCTATCATCTCTTAATATAATTTCCACTGTCTGCAAAATCTTAATAGAAATGATTTTTGTTTAAACAAAGAAGATTTAAAGCATGTGTTCATCCATTGTGCCTCCAGGGATCCCCCTTCCCAAAATTATTGCAAAAGATTGATAAAATATTTACACATCTTTGAACAAAAGGAGACAGGAGAGGAGACAACAAACAAGAAGTATTTAAATATTGAGAGACCGAGAGCAAATGGCCATTGAGTATGTGGTTTAGCAGCTCAGGGTTCTTTCAGATTTATATGCCGAAAGGAAATACAGGATTTTACATGTGGAAAGGGTTGGATATTGGCTGTGTATATTCTCTAAATGTGAGAATATACACAAAAAATTCTGCAACAGACTGGGATTGGCTGAAAACATACCTGGGAACAGTCAGACCCTCAAAGTTCATTCTTCCTTAGAAAACTGAACCACATCCCCTCATATCACAAATAAGGACACCAGGGTTACCTGGGAGAAGCATGAGGCACCACCCTCTAAGCAAGAGGACATATTCCAGTGAAAATAACGTGTAATAGTCTTGAAAATTATCAAATTGCAAAAACATGATTCCTTTAAAGGGAGCCACACAGCAAGCAGATTCAACATTAACAACAAACAACAGAAAGTAACGGAGAAACATTTCATAGAGCTGAGGGTCCATGACTGTTAAAATAGACTGTTGTATCTAGATGATACATCGCTCCACTGAAGATGAAGTGGGAAATGTTTTCAGATATAAAGGGAAGTTTAGATTTTGCTTTTCATAAAACTGAAAGAACTATGCAAGGGTAATCTACAGCAAGAAGCAGAGACAAGGGAGGTAGGATGTGATGGGTAAATTTATGTAACTATTGACTATTAAACAGAAGCATTTTTCTGAAATAAATGACATTAAAATTATAAAGCAGTTTCAAGACACATACAAAACAGTGTGTATAATTATTTAGATTTGTTTTGTGGTATTATTATCTGATTTAAGAAAGCATAAAGATACTGTATGAATTCAGATAATGAAAGAAATTAAAAATAAGATCATGCAAAAGTTTTACAATATGTTCATATCAAGCATCATGCTGTATGATCAATTATGCCTCAATAAAGGTGGGGCTTGATATGTATTTAAGTAGTTTACTAATGTGTTATACCTCTGACAGACTGGAAATGTTTGATTTCTTATATCACTTATAGGAATATTATTTTTAGGATAATTTATTTCTGTTGTATAACTGCCTATACTGGGAAAATTTTATACCATCTTTCAACATCTTTTTATTAAAAGAAATAAAAGTAATTCAATATAAGTAATAGCTTCCGCACTGGTGAACCATACAAAGAAATTTTCTTTGTAATTGAATCCACGAAAAAAGTAAGAAAGAATGAGATAAGAAAGGAAAGCGAGGGATGTGGATCAGTGGTAGGTAGGGTACTTTCCCAGCAGTCATGAGTCCATGCATTCTATCCCCAGTAGAGGACCTAAAAGAAAGAAGGAAGAAAGGAAAGAAAAAGTGGAGTGAGACAGCTAGAGAGGCGTGGGTAAATGAAAAAGGATGAAGACATATAGGGAAGGAATAAAGAAAGAAAACAGAAAACTAATATCAGACGCAGAATACCCAGAAAATGGAAGGAATTAATTCTAGCAAAGAAGTGCTCAAAATAAATACAAAATAAAACTAGTAAAAGAAATTGCTATACATAACTACATTCTGGCATTAATGTGCATAAATGCATGATCTTTGATGACTGCATCTTTAAATTATGAGAGAAAAGTCCCCTGGGGAATGTGCATGTGTGTGTGAGTTTATGTGTAGTCTTTGACAGATACATTCTTAAATTATGAAAGAAAGGCCAAGCCTAGGAGAAATTCATTAGCTATACATACTTTATCTGCTATAGTTATACTAGTATTTCAGAAAAAAATATTTGAGCCTAAAATGTTGAATCAAATAGAGTAGCAAAGAACTAATAATGAAAAGTTTTTCAAAAATTTGCTCCAGAGCTAGAGACATCTAAGAGAAAAATGGAAGGAATAAAGATTTAAAGGACAGAATCAAAAAGCTCAAGCTTAATTCTGTCCCCGACAGAGAAAATGCTCATGTTTATACCATTTGTTGATAAACCATAGAAAGGTGTTACACTGTGCCACAAGCAGTGTAGACTAAAGAGTTACTCCATAGAGGCCCAGTCCTCTGATCAGAATAGCAATAAATTAGAAATTAAGGATTTTCTCAAAACTTATATGAACAATTATTTGAACAGCGCTAATATCCTATCATCACCTCCTGGCATCTAAAACCAGAGTATCAAATTTTAAACTGAAGGAACAATGTTAGAAATTATAAAATGTTCAGATTTAGACAAATAAGACAATGGTGCTTACCAAATTACAATTACTTAATAAGTTCTTTCTGTCTGTCTGTCTGTCTTTCTCTCTCTCTCACTTTCTCTCTCTCTCTCTCTCTCTCACACACACACACTAAGAGCCATAAACTGTCTAAGAAAACCCTCAGAGTATATCACCCTTTGAGTAGTTGGTCATGGAGTCTGAGACTTCCAAAAAAGTATATGCTATTGTCATTGCTCTTGGTCATTTCCCATAACTTAAAGGTAAGACCCTATTGCTGAAGATATTATATACTTCAGACACAGGACCCGGGACACTCTAGATGGAAGTGGCCTGGGAGCCTCCTTGAGGACAAATTCTCATAGTATAATAATCTTAGTTATGCAAGGTACCAAGGGAAAAAAACCATAAATAGACCTATTGAGCTGTAAAACCTATGAACCACAATAAGGAACAACCTGGAATGATATCACAAATGATGTAATAGTGGCACTTATATCCTTGGGGTAACCAACTGCTGACTAATGGTACTCAAGACCCTCTCAATAGGAAGGAATTCAAGTTAAGTTTTAAAAATCTGCCAAGAATCCCTGACTGGAGAAATCATAGACCCTAGGTAAAAATCTCACAACTGTCATTTGCCTGAATCAATATAGTTTCTACCTCTATTCTGAATACAGTTAGTTACCTTTATACCCACTAGTAAGTGTAACTCACAAATCTCATCAAAGAAGCTTCCTTTTTGCCACAAATGGATGCCATTACAGAGGTCCACAACTGGCCAAATGCAGGTAAGAGTTCATAGGGTACTCAGTCTCAATCAGTTCATCTACCACTTAGTGTCTACATCTGAGGCTCAGGTGACATTACCAAAGAGGGGGCAGGAAGATCAGAAGAGCCAGAAGAGTAGGACTCAAGTTGTAAGATAGTATTTTCTAGATGTAACAAGGATGTTAGACCCATGAAATATTAACAATATGACTGCCTAAACAAGACCTACATGATGACAACACCCCTTCACAGTCACAGACCAAATGAACCACAGACCTGAAAGCCAGGAAGTGGTAAAGCTGTTCTTGAAATCTGGGTCTTCTTATTCCAAAGTCTATGGTATGCCAGTACAGTAGGTATATTTTGGAAAGAAAATATTTCAATGGTCTTGTGATTTGCATGAAAATACTTAAATCACAAAGTCACTTAATCAGTTTGTAATTAGTTTTCTTATCTGTAACTCAGAGATAAAAATCAAGGCTAAAAGGGAGCTGCTAAGACAGAGACAAATTGCCAATGGGACTTTTCTACAGATCTGATGTCACCCAAACACACCGAAATATCTACTCATAGAGCAATATTCCTCAATGTGTTGCCATAAAAGAATCACCCAAATGTAAAAAAATAAAAAAATCCCTCACCTGAACAGTTACCTCATAACTTCCTGATCCTGTATGTGAAAAAGCGATCAGATCAGAGGCTGCTTAAATGAACAAAGGCTGATTAAAAAACAAACAAAAAGAAACAAAGTATTCTTTCATCCTTTGCTGTGGCCCTTCAGAAAGTTACAGGTGGATTCATCCGAGGAAGTTGCTAACATGCCCACAGGTGTGAAGACCCCATATAGAAAATGTACTGATGGATCCACTGTGGAAAACATGGAGTTCTTAGAGTCGGGGAGCTTGCACCTACTCCATGGCTTATGAAGGAGCAGGAGCAAGCAGCATCCTTCCTTCCCAATTATAAGCTTATTACAGCCCTGAGTCTGGAGTGACATCTTTGTGCAAGGATAACAGAAAATATGGAGGAATTCGAGAACTGGGCACACTCTCTGTATGGCACAGATGTCCTAGTGGAAGGGAAGAAAGCACCCTGGAAGGCCCTCATGCTGTGCATGAACACAAGGCAGAATCTGGGAGCCTTTCCCTGCTCTTCCACTCCCCCACCAGACAGGAAGGCTGAATTGCTTACCCACTTTCATTCTCTGACTTCTTTTTGTCTTAAGCAAATAGTCCTCAGACAGTTGATCAGAAGCACTGCCAAGAAGAATTCTAGAAGAAGGCTTGCTTCCTCGACATTCTTAGACATTTCATGTGTCCACTGCTTAATGTGCACTTCTTAACAGCCTAGACTGGAGTCAGCAAACTTGTTATAGGGAAACACTAAATATCTGTTTCATAGATAGGCCTGACTATCTCCCCAGTTACTCACCTCTGCTGGGGCAGTGAGAAAGGAGCTATGGCAGTGACTGAGCCCGTTTATAATCTGTTGAACTCTGTCAGAATAGGGCACAGCTCAGAGGTACATCCTGGGAGAGGCTTCCTGAGCCCTGAAGTAAACCCCAGTAATTTAGATAGAAGGTCACCGATCCCACCAATGTGTTATTCCTCCTTCTGGTGAAACTTCCTAATCAAATTGGCTATTTTTATGACTTCTGGTGGCTCACTTTTGAAAAAGCAGGGCACAAACACAATGACAGCTCATTAACAGGCACACCCAGTGGAACGATGTGTGTAGAAAGAGGTTGGACAACCCTGCAAGACATTACAATTGGAAAATATCTGAGCAAATCAGGCTAGAGCCCATGCATTCACGCAGTCCATGGACCAGCCATCATTTAAAGAGTAGGTTGAGTCGTGGACACGGTGTGAGACCCTAGACATGAACAGACAAACGGGAAGTCCTTCATAAGGTGCATCCTCCCTGGTACAGGAAGGTGAAGGAGCGCCATGGGCCAAACTCTGCAGCAGACAGCACAGCAGGCCATCTCCGCTGACTGTCATCTTAGCATCCTTTATCACACAGCCACCCCATCGGCTCCTGAAGCCCCTCTGCTTCTCAGACTAAGCAGTCTAAAGGGATGAAGAGCAGCGGCACCGCAGGGACCGAAAGCCCAGAGAAGCTATTTCTCCAGTGTGCAAACCTACAACCATCTTGTCGGCCAGCTACCAGGCAGAAGTACACAACAAATGTTCACTTATTTTTTTTCTCTCTATCAAAACCAAATACTCAGAGGACAAATGACAGAGACAAAAGGATGAATGGTTGACATCAGGGCAGTTTCTGCTACAGCAAGAGAGGAGCACCCTTTTAAGCCTTAGGAGGAAAAAAAAGAGGGATTTAAGGAAAATGAACAGCCCCCATATCAGTGAAAGAGGCCCAACAGTAAGTTGCGATGAGTTATAGAAATGGTTTGGAGAAAGGAAGGTATGTGTACAGGAATCAGAGAGAAAAAGACACTGGGAAGGGAGGGAATTAGGAGAGAGACAACTTATCAGAAACCTGAGGCGAGGAAACAAGAGGCCCTGCTCTTATGTAAGTGGTGTCACAGGTGGTGTTGGGTTAAGGCAGCCTTCGCCTTCGTGACCCCTTGGATCTTTTTCTAGGCCTGCATCTGAGTTTGATTTCTCAGCATTACCTTATCATCATGTCCTCGTCAAACATCAGCCGATCTGTCTCCCTAGCTCAGGCCTTGGCTGGATTTACGGAACTGGAGCTGGGTCAGCCTCTAATGAGAAGCAAACATGGTTTGGGGAGCCGGAGCTGGACTGCACACGATCTGGCAGCAGCCTTTGGGGTGGGACGGAAGGGAAGTGCTCTTCAGTAGGGGTGAAGTGCACGATTGCTGGATTGCAAGACAGAATATATATCTTCGGGTGACTTCCCAGCTGCAGGATCCTGGCTGCAATTAGAAACCTATATGTCTCGTCATTTCATCATTTTTGTACATTTAGGAGCTCGAGTGTTTACTCTAGCAGGCTGCAGCTGCGATGATGTTAACTCCCAGCTGTCGTTTAGCTGAAATGCCACAACTAACACTGTGGGCCAATATGACCGGAAATCAATTTGGGAACCGAATGAAGAAGTGCGGGATGAATTCATGGCTGGTGTTCTGACTGTTGGCTGTGGCCGGCTGAGACACCTACATTCAGAAAACCAAAATGAAAACAAAAGACGGGAACTCAAAAGGAACGCAGTCACTTGCTGAGGGCCCTGCACAGGAAAGAGACAGAAAACTAGGGCTAGCACAATGGTAATTCAGGCCCAAGCAGTGGCACTCCATTAGGCAAGCTTCTGGTTTTCTTCTTTCCCAGGCTTCTGGGTCAGACTTAACTCCAAACACACAGGTTTGGCTGCTGAGAGGAAGGATGAGTTCAGCATTCAAACGTATCCTCTATGGGACCAGAGAGCAGGTGCCCTTGGAAGAAGCAAGCTGCACTGTCAAGCAGAATTACCACACCAAGAGTGAAGATTTTAAGAGGTCTGAGTTTGTTTCTGGGTAAAGGGACCTGTGGACATCCCCCTGCGGCATGACCCTTCTGACTTTTCATTTCTGATCACATAAGGACTTTGGGTGCACATTTTCTATCATCAGGAAAGGCTGGAGATCAGAACCAGAAACAGCTGGCGGGGCCGAGGACTTAGAGAGCCACTGCAACCGCAGAGGGTTGGGCAGCGCTATTTGGTCCTCTGTGTTAAAAGGAAATGAAGATAAGTAGCCAGCAGGTTTTATAAGAAGGAGTGTATGGAGATTATGTGATGTGGTGGCTATTCTTGGCTGTCAACTTGACTTCATGTGGAATGAACCACCCAGAAACGGAGGGCACACCTGTTGTGACCTATATCGTAAGGCCTTTGATTTGCATCTTGACAAGACACTGGCTTGGATGTGATCTAGAAGTAGGTTGACACACCTTTAATCGGGGCCACACCTTCTCCTAGAAGCCTATATAAGGAAGATGCAAGGTTTCCTGCTTCCTTGCCTGCCTGCCTGCCTGCCTTCACCTTACCAGCACATCCGTTCCTTCATTGGCAATGGAGCCTACTTCCTCAGGATTCCAGCATATCCAGAAGACCAGCTGAGACACCGAGCCTTATGGGACTGAGCAACTACTAGATGCTTGGCCTTTTCATTCACTGCTAGCCATTACTGGATTGCACCCTATAAGTCATTCCAATAAATTCCCTTTATATATGCACACACATAAACAAATAATATATCACACTATATTAGATATTGGAAGTAACCAAGAGATGATTTAAAGTTTATGATAGGTTATGTTAGGCTATATGTAAATGCTATGTCATTTTATACAAGGGACTTGTAAGCATCCACAGATTCTGTTAAAGGAATTAAAGTGGGTCAAGGAATCACTACTCCACCCCAGACAGTGACAGGTAATCATTAAGACAAATACAGAATGAGGTCTAGAAAGCAAAATAATAAAAATCTGTCTTAGGAAGGTGGTGCTCTTATAGTATTGGCTATCTGCAATTTATTTTTCAGGAAAACTCTGGTATCTATCATGCCCTATGTTGCCTACAGTTGTCACACACTGCTCCAAGAAACAGCTTGAGCAAGGCACACAAGTTACACAGATCTTGCCATCCTGCCATTGAGGTAAATATGCACAACCCCATAGCAAATGGCATAGCAACGAGAATGGCATCGATGACAAAATGCATGCCAAGAGTGACTTCTGCCCAAGTAGGGTGTGGGTAGTATGAAACAAGGTAGGACAGATTCCAGAAGCCTACACCTAGGAGAAAATAGAATTGGATAAGAGAATTTGGAAAAGGTAACTTGGTGGTGGGGATGGCTACAAGATTAAAAAGGTAAAAGAACTTACAACTGAAAACACACAAGCTAGAATAGGGGTCATACGTCGTAACCGAGGCCTGGGTGGGAACAACTGTTGCAATTTGAAAAATGCAGCGTGAGAGAGAAAGACACCATGAGACAGAACTCAGGTGGAGGGGTTTTTCTATTGGGGAAAGTGAATGGGAAAAGGGGGAGGGAGGGGAGAACCAGCCTCTGGGGACAAGAGTGGCAGAAAAGAAGAGAGAGAGAAAGAGAGAGAGACAGAAAGACAGATGGAGACTGAGAGAGAAAGAGAGATAGGAGGTAGGCAGGGCCCTTAAAAGGGAACATGGTGAATGTGTACAGGTGGTGCTCTTAGTGGCTGCAGCTGAGGACGTGTACCCTGATGTCAGGCCACTACTGATGCCTGAATGCTAATAACACTGTACCAGATTTTGTAATAAGGACTGTCAGCGTTCTATTATTTAACATTTAGCACATAATTATCAGGTTACCATTACATAATTACCTTCAAATTAAACATGAGGAGACCAAGGCATATAGAGATTAAACACACTGATGAATGTCCACATACATAGTAGAAAAAAGAATTAAACATTTAACCCAGGCAGACATGATGTTACTATTCAGTCTCTCGCCTAGAGTTTTGACTTTCGTGGGGTCTAATATATGGGGTTTAAAAAAAAAAAGAAGGTACTGGGGCTGAAGGAATGACATGCAGTTGAGAGTATGCATTTCGTTCTTGCAGAGGATATAAGTTTGGTTCCCAGCATTGCATACCAAGCAGCTTACAACTGCCTATAGGGAATCCAACATCCTCGCCTGATCGCTCAGAAACTGCACTTTCTTGGTACACATACACCACACACACACACACACACACACACACACACACACACACACACACACAAAACACAAATTAGTATTTATTTAAACCAAAAGAAGGTCTATGTATTGCATGTAAATACTCCCCACAAAAGGCCTATGTGTGAAGGAGGTCCCCAACACAAGCACAGATAGGCTTCAGAGAAGTGATTGGATCCTGGGGGGTTCACTTTTCTTAAAGGGCTTATCTTCTGATGTGGTCAAATTGGGTAACCTATGGCAGTGTTGAAGATAGGGCCCCCATGGAGAAAGACGGATCACTGGGAGAGAATCTTTAAAAGGTATCTTACCCTGATCCATTTCTGTTTGTCCCTCTCTCTGTTTTCTTACCACCACAATGTAGGTTTGTTTTTTTTTGTGTTTTTGTTTTTTGTTTTTCTGTAACTGCTTTCTTCCATGATGCCCTGCCTTACCACAGGCCCAGTAACCACAGAGCTAGGTGATCACAGACAGAAGCCACCAGAATCAAGAGCCAAAATCACACTTGCTTCCTCTGGGCTGTCAGCTATTTCCCCTGGTGCTGAAAAGACTGAGAAGCAGGAAAAGGGAAAAAGACAATGAAGTCACCAAATTATGAAGAGATTTGGGTGTCTTCCCGAGGCTTTATACCTGTAGTCTGGGATTCATCCACATGTTGTGTAGTTCACGGACATCAGAATACTTACTGCTGCTAAGGAGGGTCAGTAAGCAGCTGTTCGGGCCTTCCTCGGCTCTCTCTAATATTAAACTTTGGCAAGAGAACAAACAACTGTAAGAGAGCTGAGGAAAAATCTGATGGACACTGTTTTTTGTCAACACGTCCCCAAACTTAAAATCTAGGATATAATCTAGGGGCCTTGTCAAATAGGCTCATTTGTCTCAATGGGTCTGAGCTGAGCTCACAAACTTTCATATTAAATATATAAGGTGATGGACACTGAATGAGGGAGAAAAGCCTTCGTGTCTGCAGAGTAGAATCAAAGGCAATAACTCCTCTGGAAGTACAAATGATTTAAAACAGAGGCACAGCAAGTTGTCCAGTAGATTAGTTTTATAATCCTGGTGAAATGTGATGGAAATTGAAACCAAATGTGTGGCAATGAAAGAGGAGATTAGAGAGGTGAACTCACTGAGATCTGATAATAGATTAAATATATGGATAAAAGGCACTAAAAATGTCCCTGAACTTTTCAGATCTGGCTTGTGGATACAGGACGATAATATCTGGCAAATGGGATTTATTTAATAGGGAAGAAAGTTCACAAGATGTTTTGCAAATGGCATTTTGTGTCAAACAAACATTTATTATGAGCTAGGGCTTAGACAAGGTCCAGAGAGCACAAGCGTAACTGTAGTGCAGCCTTTCTTTCCTGAAGAATTTGCTGTGTGATCCAAGAGGGCCAAAAGACTAATTAGCAGAGAGGAAGGAGGTAACCTCGACAAAGCACAGAAGAGGAAATAAGGCCTTATAGCACCAAGGACTTTGCAGAGGAAAGTGTCTCAGATACTCCCTAAGGTGGGGAAATCTGCTCTGACAGCCCGGAAGCTTGGCACTATCGGGATTTGACTGACAGTTCCTCAGCGGGAAATTCCATTCCTACAGTTCAGTTGGCAAAGACACCATTACTACTTGTGTTAGTTGGGTTTCCCTGGCTGTGACAGAAGACCTGAGATGAACAACTAAAGAGGAGCAAAGATGTATTCAAGCTTCTCATTTCATTCTGTGGTCACTAAGAGTGGGAAGGGGGCAGGGAGAAATATGGCTCCCAATGGTATCTCCCCTATGTCCCACATCCTAAGATCAGGCATTTCAGGATAGCCTATCGAGTTATGAGTCCATCAACGGATTCATCTACTGATGAAATCCTATCACTCTAATCCCTTTCCAAAAACCCCACCTAATGCTGGTACATTGAGTACAAAGGAACACGTAAAGTTTTTGGGAAACACTTTTTATACAAAAACACAATACCACTACTTCATAGAAAAGAAGAATGAAGACACATGACATTTAACACCAGCTGGGGTAAAAAAAAATTTCTGTCTCAAAGGTCCTCTTCTCTAAGGAGAAAGACAGAATTTGAGTTTGGGATATTTTAAGCTAGAGTGGATGAATGATAACTGGGTGGAAGTGAAAAAACACTTAGGTATGCTTATCAGAGTTGGGGACGACAAAGCCAGCGGATCCCAACTCAAGTCCCACAGTCAATGCTGGCTAATGCCCTCCAAAAGATATTTATATAGCAATACCATGTACATTCATTTTCACATGAGGGACCAATGATGTCCTCAGATTCTCCAAGAGATCCATGATCCAAAATTAAGGACCATGACAATCAGCTTTAGCAGTACATAAAAAAAAATCACAGTCTTTCTTGTCCAGACCTTGCTACACACTGAGAAATGACACCCAGATTAATAAGCTGTGTAGTTCCGTGTGAAAGTGCACAACGGCCATTCGAGATCAAAATCTCCAATTTTAGCTATGATGCTGCCTAATGACAAGCCCTGACAGTCTGAGCTGATCTGAAAGTTAAATTCTCAGGCAGAACAGCAAATTAGAAGCCCTTTTTAGCAAGGCATTAGAAAGAAACACATTTCTCTAGAAATAAGCTGGAGATTTTAAACATCTGACATGCTGAGCAACTACAGACTGAGCAACTACAGAGCATGACTCATTATTTCTCAGGCTAATTGTTAAAATAGACAACAGTAGTCAATAATTGAATATTTCCTACACACCAGGCATTATTGCTAGCCGCATATATAGATTTTCTACATTTAACCCTCATAACCTCAAGATGAGACAAGGCCTTAATTTTCTAAATATTTCTAAAGGCCTTAATCTACCCATTGGTGACATGGTAGAGTTCATGACAAAACCCAGAATTACAGCCTGTATTTGCCAAGCCATAACACCATGATACAAGGACGGGTACAAAAACAAGGAGGCCAAAGGAGCATCAATCCTTAAGCAGTACTCGAAGCTCTCTAGATCATCTGTCAAGACATCAACGCCCAAAGCTTGGCCTAGGAAACAGCATCATAGGCATCAATAGGAATTAGTCATAAAAACAGTGTCGGGCCTCAAGATAGCCCTACTCAATTCATATCTGCATTTTTACAGAATCAGTGGTGATCTTCATGATCCGTGCTGAGCGACGGTGGAAGCCACATCTGGATAAAGAAAAGACATCAGTAGCCAACACTGGAGGATTTTAATGTAAACATTTGTTCACTGTTTATACATAAACACCCCCCCCACACACACACCAAACCTTTTGCTAAGGGCTAGGGAAGAGTGATTTTCAGTTTTAAGAACTGGAAAATCTGCACATCAAATACTGAACTTTGTTACTGCAGTGTTAAAGAGCCTGTTGCAAATGTGTCAACACATGTGTGTCGCTATCTTCCAACAAACCATATTTATAAACATTGTAATTTGTAGTTCACACCATCTTCATGTATTTGCACAATCTTATCCAGATTTCTTTTAACCATATGCAATGTAAAACCTATTCCAAGCTCGTGAAACACATTAAAATGCATGTAATGGGCAAGATTTAGCCCACACGCCCTAGTTTTTCAACCCTGAATACTTATTAAACTGTGTTTAATTTTCATTGTGAGACACAGATCCATTGATTCAAAGTCAGTCTTTATTCTGCCTTGGTAGATAAGAATCCAAGAGTCCCTCTAAGGATTTTTCCAGAACTCAGAGCGTATAAAGAGTTCCAGGGAACTCTTTGCTTGTAATAGACAGGAAGGAGCCTGGGTCTGACTTCTGCTTTGCTAGGCGGGTCACTGATGCTCCACTCCGTGCTGAAGACCGCCCTTCACCCTCTGCAGCCTTGATTCCTTGCTTCCGGTTAAATGTCCCCTCTTCTAAAACTCCTCACCAAACCCACAGAAAATCAATCCAGACTTCAAAAGGTGGCTTCACCCAAGAAAACTGGTCAATACAGATGCGCCTTGGAAACTGGATGGAAATGGGGGTGTTGCTTGGGGCATGATGTCACCCTTTCTCCCCTGGAGCTCTGTCCTCCTGGGTTTGTGTTCATTAAAATCATAAAAGTAACTTCCTCCAATGCTTGCAGATTAGAAGCGTGAATTTCTGGAGGGTGCTCATAATTAGTCATACATACACACACATACACACACACACACACTTGCACACACACAGACACACACGCACACATGCGCACACACACACTGAATAAAGAAAAAAAATGGGCATGCTACAAAGAGGAGAGGCAGGGAGAGGAGCAGAGAAAAATGTAGAGTTCAATAAAATGAAAAAAAAAATTGCAGTATGTTGTACTAAGAAACTTTTAAATGTTAGACCAAATAAACCTGAAAAGTAATGTTTCTTTTACAATATGTTAACTACATGTTGACAGACACAACCCTTATAAAGCCGACTAGTATTAATACAAATTACACCGTTCAGATTTATATTGCCCTTAAGTTAAAACACACTCAATTTTCTGTGTGTCATTCCTGATTCCAGCATAAGGACATTCTCTTTCTTCTTTTTCTGTCATCTCAAATGTTGTCCTGCATCACCCAGATTGTCCTGCTGGCCAGAGGCCCTCATGTCTCCAATAGTTGAAGTACCGTTTATGATATTTAATCTCACTTGGAATCACTTCAAGCTGAAAACCACATGTTCCCTGAAAGGGCAGGCCCCTTTGCTGTAGGCAAGTCATACGGTCTGTCCATGCAGGGCTACAAAGCATCTTAGCCACAAAGCAAACTGACAAGTGAACTAGGCTCATATCACTAGTGCCTTATAGATTAACTTAGCCCTCTAACCAAGTTTATCTCACCAGAGTCCAAGAACCTTGATTATGCCCGCAACTTTCTTTCCCTCCCTCAAGACTCTTGAATGTGTAGACAGAACCACATGATCTGAATGATCACATTTTCTCCTACATGAGAAAGTGCAGTCCATTCAGAAACCCCTTTCTGTCAGTTTCAGAATAATGTCTTGGTTTCGTTTGGTTAGTTCCTGCTAGAACGTCTCTGTCTTCTCTATTGTCATGGGTTCTTCTGTTAGCGCACTGTCAGCATTCGGTAAACATCTGTTGGATGGATAGATTCTAATCACCATATTATAAACAACCTAGCACGAAACGCTAACATGCACTCTCAATTTCCCAAAATGATACTGTTTTCCTAGGCTTAGGTGAAGCATGTTGTCATCAGTTCAGTCAGGAATTTGACAGGCTCATCAATACATCAGTGAGTTCCATTACTCGGAATGCTTTGGTGAGGGCACTTAATGGTCCTCCTCTGCCAGCTACCCTGCACCTGACCTCCAATATTCTCTTCTCTTTTCCTTTAGGAACCCTATAAGAAGATGGAGGTTCAAAGTCATTGGCCCAACAGTTTAAATGCCATTAACTGTCTCTCAAATATAGCAGTTCTGAGTAACATTCAATAATATTAGAGGAATCTAGGGAACTTCTTCAAATATCCTCAGTTGTTTCAGGTGACTCTTACCTGACCTCACACACAGCTTGTATAGGTTCTCAGAGCCACTCTCTAGAGTCCACTGTGGCTGAACTGCAGATTTGGAAGAAAATAGACTCATGGTGGTGGGAGGAAGCATGAGAGGAATACCAGAAGTTCTCGAGAAGACTTGACATACATTGGTAACAAGCTACTCTTTAACCTACCTGACTTATGGGCTCTCATTCCAGTGCACCAAGGCAAAGGAGTGTTCCTGTTGGATAACCAACATCAATAAGCTAAGTAAACCAGTCCCTGCCTCAAGACAACACAAAGTTCTTAGGAAAAATGGAAGACTAAGGGAAGCTAAACTAAAAAATCTCAGTCAGGCCTCTGATTCATCCAGGTTCCCTGGCAGGCTTGGGGCAATAGTGAGGTTTATTTACTTCCTTTTATCTAACTAACAAGTGGATCAGGACCTTGCAGACACATCACAATAATGGTCTTTGCAGATAATGCAGATGCAGAGAATCCGGAGCTTCGCCCGCCCCCATGCATTTCTTTTCACTTCAGACTCTCTCAAAAGTCACACAAAGTCTGGTTGACTTCCTCCTCTCTTCTCTTGGCTTCTGCTCACAGCTTCAGTGAAAGTCTATGTTTCTTAAAATTACAGGTTCTCAATTACACACACTTGCTAGTTGCTGCAGGGGACAGAAAGTGTGCTTCCTCTCATGGCAGCTGTTGAAGCCAGATGTTGTACTTGCAGGCTGTGGTTGGCTAGGCTAGCAGATGAAAAAAAAGTTCTTCACAGAGATACTTCAGGAGAAAGATGTAAACAAACTTATTCTATGGCATTGGATCAGCAGGTCCTCATTAACCTGATTGGAAATGTCCTTTAAAGTTAGGCTGGCCAAACAGGAGGATATTATCCCGAGAACATTCCACTGAACACTGACAGTTCCCTCTCTGAATAATATAGCAATGCAGTCCACTTTTTCAAATCATAACCGCATCCGAGATGAGCTGGGTTTCATTTATGCTGCATCTGCATCAGCAAGCAATAATTGCAGGGGGATGTAGAAGTTTGTTTATTCTAACTGCTGAATGTTTATATCTCGGAAACCAGTGAAACTTTTCGGTAATCACTGCTCAGATGCACTTGAACCATTCCATCAGCCGGGCTCTTCCCATTGTGTTCCTCAGCCAGTGACAACAGGCGGTGATTGGGCAGAATTAAGCAGTCATCAACTCCTCACCCTTGTTTCCTTGGGGCAAGTGGGAGCCCCAAGCAGAGAATGTACAGTGGCTTTTGATGAGGCTTTTGTTCGAACAGTTAAAACCATGTGAAATAAAACGGTCAACAAAACTCTTAATTTATCTTGTGAGCAGGGGGATCTGTGTGCTCATGTGTGTCTTCTCCTATGTGCAAATGTATGTGGGTTCACATGCATGTATGTGTAGGGTAAAGGACAACCTCTGTCTTGCCTCACCTTACATAGACCAAGCTGGCCCCAAAAGCACAGAGATCACAGACTACCAGTACAAGGAATGTAACACCTCCCTCTCTTTTTATTTTTTATTTGGGGGGTGTAGGGCAGGCTTTTCCTTGGGGCTATATTTACAAGCATGCAACGCCGGTTCCAATTCTTCTTAGCAGGTAATCTGGGAATTGAACCCAAACTCTCATCCTTGCCAAGTGAGTACTTACCCAGCTGAGCTGTTTCCCCAGCACCTACCTGACCTTTCCTACTACATTTTGAAACCTCCACTATGTAGCCCAGGCTGGTCTTGAACTCACAATGATCTTCCTGATTCCCTCTCCCAAGGACTCCCAAGAGCTACTAGACTATTTCACCATGCCTAGCTGATGACATTTTTCTTGACTGTGTGGAACTACTGTGGATGTCAAAGGTAGTAAATAAGTCCATGCCCAGAAGGCACGACACGGGTAAAAGTATGCCGTGGACAAAGCAGAATCCCTCTCCCTCCTTCCCTGCTCTTATTGTACATGGTGACACAAAGCCAAGCAAAGTTTCTTTGCACTGCTTTAAAGACAGAGTGTGGGCAGGGTTTTGATGGAGGATTTCTTTTTTAAGTTTTAGATCCTAAAAGCCACCATGTATAATAGGAGAAGGAAAGGGGAGTTCAATCAGAATAGATTATAGAATATTAATTTTTATACATAATATACAGTTAATCCTACTGAGGGATTAGATATTTTTTGCACACTGGACTGGAACCTGCGGGTACACCCTTGGGGATAATGCATAGCAGAAGTCATCAATCTCCATGACTCTGAGTAGGAGTTGATAATAATAATAATTAATAACCATTTGCCCTCTGTAGCTCCCTTCAGCTGGGATCTTAGAATATTTCACTAACACAAATTCATTAAGCCTTGTACTACACCTGGGCATTCAGTAAATGCTTGAAGGTTAGCCCTGTTATTTTATATTCCTATTGCCTCTTTCCTCTAAGGGCTGAAAAGGATTATAAATAGATTGCCGAAGTACATTAACCCAAAGCAGTGACGGGTCGGAACGCATCACCTCTGTCCTTAGCATGAGAGTTGCTAGTCTGAGAAGGGTGGCCAAGGCTACAAACGTCATTGTATAGGGTGGATGTATCTCTGCATGCACCCGTGTGTTGCTTTTTCCCAGTCAGTGTTGAGCCTGCCTAGAAAGCGAAGATGACTCTCTCCCTTTGATTCTACATCTCAGCTGTATAAAATGGATCATTCAAGTTCAGTGCAACTCTTTCTACTTCAGTAAAGTCTTATAGCAAAGAATATCTCTCAGAGGTACCAAATGGGAATTTCAACTAGAGTGGACAATGAACCCGATGACCTCTGGCATTCCATCTTGTTCCAAGATGATAGGTTTGCAGAACATGCAGAAAATAAGGCACAAAGCATGTAATTCTCTTGGGCATTCACTGCTTATGTCAACCCAAACCAAATATGCCTTAAGGCTCAGGAGGAAGAGTTATTATGAGAATAAGACTTTCTGGATCCAGGTGGTCCACAGATTATGGAGAAGGAGAACATCAACTTGGAAATGACTGATGGGAATTCTACCTCCAGCTAGAAAACTAAAAATCTTGTCAAGAGCAAAGCACTTGACCTCAATATACCTTGACTTCCTGACTCACAATAAACTGTCATCTTAGTTACCTAAATAAATGTTCAATGGAAGCTAGGAATGGTTAGACCTTAAATGAAAGATAAGAAAGAATCTAGGGGAAAATAAGATTTGATAAGTGGAGGTATTATTCATTTTGTAAAACCCACAAAAAAGAATTCTAAATGTCTTAAAGGACCAAGTCAGAATGACCATTTCTTGACCATTTCTTCCTTACCCTCTATCCTTGTGTTGCGTACAAGTTCCATCTCATGGAAATTACTTCACTCCTTATTTTATGCTTTTTTCCTTCCTCTTTCATGCATCCTCTTATTCGACTGAAAAAAAAATCACACCACTGAAAATAGTCGCCAACATTAAACAGAAGAAAGAGCATTAAGACGAAAAATACCCACATAGAACCTTGCATCGAAGAGCAGCTAGTGCTCTTAACCTGTGAGCCATCTCTCCAGCCCCCAAAATGTCCATGTTATTCCTGTGACTTTCAGAGCTCCAGCTATTAAAATCTCATGTAACCTTGACAGCTTCTCTGTAAGCCACATCTTTCAAGACTGTATTAGCTGAACCTCCTCTCTCCTTGAATCTGTGAGAGAGAACATCCCAAGCTTGGCCCTCTCTTATGTGAGCTTATTCATGGATATGTCTAAGTTTTACCCCTCTCTACTTAGTATGGACTTCTAAAAAGAATAGCATCATGTTCATTTTACCTAGTACTAGATGTCCTGCATTTATAGTGTTTAACCAATTCTTCAAAATTAGAGTATAATTGAATCATTTCTGGCACATAAGAAGAGTTTCAAATTATATATCTCTAATACCATGATAAAGGCAACCAAATCCCAAGCCCTGACACAGGGACTCATAAGGGAAAGCATTTGAATGCTGGTAACATACAGTCTTTCTGTTTGAAATAAATTTCATTGTATTTAAAGTATACAACATGTTGTCACCCAATATATCAGCCTCACCAAAAGGCACTTAGTGAAACAAACCCTCCATTCTCTCCACTATAGCAGAGTTACCCACTGCTGCTTTCATTTCATTGCCAAGATCAGCTAAAGTCTCAGTTGCTGTGGGCCCCAGTTGTAGTACGATTCAATACCTATAGCCCAAAACACATGATCATTCTTAGAAAATGTAGAGCACTCATCCAGGACATGGGCACTCCAGCATACTCCACGAAGAAGTCTAAGTCAAAAATATTCTCCAAAGAGGACTTTGGCACAACATATCAGAAGCAAGGAAACTGACCAAAGTGTGACTCAGAAATTCCAGTATGGGAACTGATTGTTGAGGTGATAACCAATGGGATAGGCAGCTATTGGCAACAGTGGTGCACACTTTCCAGAGTGAAGCACCAGGAGCCACTAAGACCCAAACAACAGCATGGTCATGCCATAAATGTGAACACCGCAATTTAGAAAAGTCATATGACCAAATGCATCATCTATTCCTGTGGCAAAATGTTCACTGCGGATTGAAAATGATATCTTATAAGAACAGCTTTGACATGAGGAGAAAACACAAATTGATTCAAGCTACATTATATGATCTTTCTAAACAAACTATACATGCAATATACATATTACATACATACAAAATAATGGAAGTTTAGAAAGTTAAAATTAACAGTGGACAACTCACAGAAATAATTTATAGGCAATTTTATTTTCTTATGTCTGTTGTATTATTTTTAACTTCAATTTTATCAATAATCAAAGGTAATAAATAAATTAAAGATAAATAACATACTGATAGATAATAGAAAATAGCTATTAGATAGATAGATAGATAGATAGATAGATAGATAGAT
>LOJH01002230.1:0-18078 GCA_001685095.1 Ellobius talpinus | reverse complement strand
AGATAGATAGATAGATAGATAGATAGATAGATAGATAGATAGATAAATAGATCCTTCTAAGCATCTAACTAGAACTTCTCTCCTGACTTCTTCTCTGGTTCATCTACCTGGAATGTCCCTTGATGGCACAGGTCTCATTATATTCAGTCTTGTCTGCCTTTGATTCTTCTTGATGTTCTGATATGGTGCCCAGAACTCAAAGGGAGAATATCTTTGTATTAACAAGAAAATTGGCTGAAATTTAAATGCTACAAAGTCAGAGACTAGTGTTCCTTGGAAAGGAATGGTAAAGTAATTGCAATGGCATTTTATATGATATGTGAACAATAAAATGTTCAAAATTATACATTATTCAATTCTTTATCAACACAACTATTTATAAAATGAGCAGAAAGAAATCCATTAAAATATTAACTGTGATTAAATCTCAGTGTCAGAATAGTGAATTATTTTTATTTTATTATTTTTGCCAATCTATATTTCATAAATGTTCTCAATTAGCATTTTCTCCCATTAGAATATTTTTAATTAGATAAAATAAAATTTAATGAATCACTGTAATAATGGGTCTCTTAATTAGCTGTAAAATTGCTTAATGTTAGGAAATGGCCCACCCAAAACAATTGTTTAATGTCAGGGAAGACATTTTCTTCCCACAGTAGCTAGGGCACAGAAAGAAGTCAGTATACACTTATTGAGTAAATTAATCAAAGAACGAAACTATCAATTGACTAACCAGTCACATGTATCAAAGACGACACCTCACCTGAACCCATATGAGTAGAGCAATCAAAGATTTTAAGACAGCCAGATATTCTAATTACAAAAGCCCAGTGACTTTAACTTTGACTTCTTGATACAAATCTTCTAGTCATCTGTGCAGGTTTTCTAAGGTTGCTGGAATTATGTACCAGATACTAGGTGACTTAAACAACAGATTTATTTATTACCAGTCTAAGGCAACAAGTCTAAAGTGGTGTTGTAACTGGAGTCACACTAGGTACAGAACCTCTTCCCCACTCGATTTTCAATATTAATACCAATTTCAATATTAACACAGTGGGGAAAGACAGTTCCATCAATGAAGTGTTGACGATCCACTCACAGAGGACAAGAATTTGACCCTAATCTATGGTCACATACAATAAAATAGCAGAAAAAGAATTAAAGAATTAAAATTAAGACCTGACGCTTTTAGAAGAACACATATGTAAAGGCTTTTGGAATCCATTTGAACAATGATTTGTGAGGCTTTGATTCTAAATCACAGACATTAAGAGCAAAACCAGGCAGATCTCACCAATCTAAAAACCTACAAAGTAAAGAAATATTTAACAGTTGGAGCGGGGAAGCATCCAATAGAATGGAAGAAAATATTTGCATACCAAATGTCTAGTACTAGTAAGAAGTTAACATTCAATATTTTAAGAAATTCAAGAAAATCAACATTAAGGGGAAAAGCATATGTTTTTTTGAATAACCCAATAATATAAATAGTTATCAAAAGAGGACATGCAAATAACCAAAAATATATAAAAAAGAGTATTCCACATTACTAATAACCTAAAATTTTTTAATTATTTTTTTCTGCTGAGAACATTCAAAATCCACCCTATAAACAACTTTCAACAATACAATGCTTTGCTACTAACCTACAGGCACCTGTGCTGACCCAACTCCCATTCTATACTGCATGCAATGTGTGGCTTTTTGAGAGGTCACGCATACACACATTAGGAAGTATTGTCCAGTTGTGTCTCACTTGTTTTCGCTTCACCTGCTCTCCAGTTTATCTGTGTTGTCCCAAAGGGCAGGAAGTATCACATCACACCTATTAGACTGGCTATTATCAAAGGGACAAAAGATAATAGGTTGGTGGAGTGGTAGAGAATAGGAGACCATTATACAATGTTAGACTGGACTTTATTAGACTAGTTATTCGTAAAAAGGATAGATAAACTAAAATATAACTACTATATGAATATATATGAGGTTATTTGATCATATAGTATATATGGCTCTCATATATGCATGTGTGTGAATATGTGTATATATATGTATACATGTGTGTAAATATATATATATATATGATGAAATCAACTTATCTGAAAGGTGTTTAAATTCCTCTGTCCATAAACACCATTTTTCACAGCGTCTAACATGGAATGAATGGGTAAAGAAACTACAATGCATGTCTATATTATGTGATCTAATTCAGCCTTAGTAAAGGAGGAAATCCCATCCTTTAGGACAACACAGATGAACTGGAGAGCATGTGAAGTGAAAGTGAGCAAGACACAACTGGACAATACTGCCTAATGTGTGTATGTGTGACCTCTCAAAAAGCCACACATTACACTCAGTATAGAATGGGAGTTGGGTCAGCACAGGTGCCTGTAGGTTAGTAATAAAGCATCCTATTGTTGAAAGTTGTTTATAGGATGGATTTTGACTGTTCTCAGCAGAAAAAATAAACAAATAACCATATAAGGTGTTGGATGTGCTAATTACTTTGATTGGGTTAATTATTTTACAATGAATACCGACATTAAGCCATCACAGTGTGCACAACGCATGCATAGAACTTTGTCAATTATAAGCCATTAAAGAAAAAAATCAATCACAATTCCTTTTGCCTTTGCTGCTTCATGGAGCAAAATTATATTTGAGGAAAGGAGACAAAAATCTGTTTCCATTCAGTATGAATATTGATAACTCATTTTTCCTAATTCCTCTGCACCCCCTCACATTTACTGCACAAAACACCCTTTATATACTGTAATCACTGGATTGTTAGCTAAGGAATTTACAGACCTGCCTCATTATTCTCTAGTGATGCCAAAAAAAAATGCCATGAACATTATCACAATTGGAAAGAAGCAAGTATATGGGTATTATTAGTGAGTGTGTCCCTCACATTGGGTCTGATCAATGCGGAAGAGCCATTCTGCAAAGACCAGCTAGTGCTCATAATGAGAAGACTTAAGATTCTGCGGCAGACACAAGGAATGAGTTTCTAACTGGAAGAAGAGAGACAACAGATACATCTGAAGCATACACAGGTGTGTCCAGGTTCCTCCCTGGGGTATTCACATATGTGCCCAAGCTCCTCTCTGGAGAAGTGAATACGCCCTGTAAAACAAGCAGAAGCAAAATGAGGAATGCTGTCATTGTAGACTATGGCCATGGGGCCTACAAACAACTCCTGGCTGCTGTGCCACTTGGTTCTCAAGGAGATTCGACAAAAAAGAGCACACCATAGTTTTAGAGATTTTTCAGTTTCTAGATTTTTCATTTTGAAAGCCAGAACTCACAAAGTGTGCCAAAAAATCCATTTTAGGAGCCATGAGTGAAAGGTGAGTAAGGCTTGGAATGGCTTTCTACCTTTGTGACAGGTGGAAAAGCTGACACAGTATTTTTCCAGCACCTCAGTATGAAATACCCTAGTCCCTCACGGGTTGCAAATTGTTCATGATGACTCAGGCAGCATCCCTGTTTGCAGGAGCATACAGTATAAAAGGTAGAGAAACGCTGGTAAAAAGGAATGAGGACCCATTAGTAAAGGGGTGCGAATAAGCAGAATGATTGTAGTCAAGAAACACTTATCAAAGTCTCTTGTTGGCATCAGAAAAAAAGAACTTAAAAGCACTGCTGTTTGCACTAAGATTGACGGTGTAGCCTTAACCACAATCATGGCTGCTAATGGGAGAGCTGGCACCTACTGCTTACTCATTCACACCAGGCACTACTGTTCATGAGCTACATGGCTATCAGTAACTTCTCACAACACCTTGATGCCAGGGGTTCAGGAAAGTCCTGTGCTTAGATAACTGTAGAATTTGAATCCAGATCAATCTAATTCCTTTGTGTATTTTCTCAGCTCTCAATGACACACGTGGAACAGATCCAGCCCGAATCCATCTCGTTTTTATTGTTCAACTGTTTGAGGTAGGAGCCGTTTGTAACTAACTGAAGAAAGGGAAGATTGCAGATCTAGGAATTCACATGCTCTCTGCACAGTGTGGAGCAGTTATGTGGCTGTTGGGCAAAGGATTCTGTAGTAGTTTGATCACCGTGACGCAACTGCCACCAAAAGCATGCAAGAAATAAATAAACCAATGAAAAGTATAGCCAGGGGAATTTTAGCAATAAAAAGAGATGAAAATTTTTGCAAAGGGGAAGAAAAAGAGAAAGAAATGAGTCAGTGAGGAGGAAAGGGAGATACTGAAAAAAAAAGGTTGATAAATATAGGTCCATTGGAAAAATTTGTACTTTAATATGTTATAGATATTTTATGTATTTTATATATATTCATATATATGTATATGCATGAATGTTTATGGGATAAAAATATTAAGGTAGAAAGGCATATGATGCACATCTATTTTTAAAATATGGTTTTCAGCAATTACGTATTGGTGTAGTACTTCTGTGAAATCTTAAATAATAAAAACTCTGTGAGGAGTAATGAGATCTTACAACAGATCTGCGTGGTGTGTGTGCTCCTGGGAGATGAGTGCTAAATAAATATGAGACATTGCAGCATGATCCTCTCAGAGGAGGCTTAGGGAAGAATGAGACATAAAAGAGCTTCTATGCCGGCTCTTTCTCCCTGGAAAAGAGAGTCAGGGCGAGCAATATGCTGGTGTGTATGGTTCCTTTAAAGATGGCTTGTCAGGTTCTGTCATCAAAGCAGAGGTTATAAATCCAGTTCTAACTCTCTCCTGAGGACTGGCTCATGGTTGCAGGACTAAGCTATGATTCTAGTACCCAGGATAACGTTAGAGGGACCTAGTACCTTTGAAGTCCTCATGCCAATGTCACACATCAAACCAAGAACATGGGTTTCACCACTGTGGAGAGCTGTGTAGTGCAGTGCCTTAAAGATGGTGCAGGTTTCCGCCTTCCGCTAGCCCAACAGCGAGGGCTCTCTGTGATGAACAAGTCCTTATTTGGCTAAGGCTGATTAGCAGGCTTGCTTTCCGTGTATGTGGGCCTATTAGAGATTGCCACGTGGCTTATTGGGATCGGTAGCCCATTGAGTATCTAGTCTACAGCGCCCTTCCCGGGGAAAGAAGAAGATTGTTAAAGGTTCCTGAATAAACTGCTTATAGAAGAGCCTGAGTGTTGCTTCTTTCCTGCTGGTCGAGACAGACGCAACACACCAGGTTGTCTCCATAGAGTGCTTAGCCATGTATTTGTTAAGTATACATCTAACCACAAATAGCAAGAGCACATTATCATTTAATTTGGTGGCTGGAATGGTTTTGCTCAGTCCTCAAACTTTTAGTTCTCTCACTGGAGTCAAATGATAGAAATAGTAATACCATAGGAGAAAGTAAAAGATGTTAGCTGACTAAGAGGCAGGTGCTGCTGGGAGTTTGGTGAAAGCATTGCAAGGCCAAATGGCAGCCATGTAGAGTCAGTACTAGGGGATCATAAACACTAGCGAAAAATAAAAGTGTCAAAAGAGCCCCAACTCTTGTTGCTTAGCATCTCAGGATTCTGTGATGCTAGGATGTCTCACGGCATGTATTTAACAATTATAAGTATCATCGTAACCTACCCCATCTCCAGAGGAGTACCTAGAAGTGGGTATTCACCATCCCTTTACTTTTTTCTGGTTATTTTTATTTCTTACAATTATTTATCTTAAGTTTGTGGCGTGCTTTGTTTGGTTTGGTTTGTTTTTTGAGACAGAGTTTCTCTGTAGTTTTGGAGCCTGTTCTGGAACTAGCTCTTGTAGACTAGGCTGACCTGGAACTCACAGAGATCTGCCTGCCTCTGCATCCCGAATGCTAGGATTAAAGGTGTGCATTACTACCACCTGGTTTACCTTAAGTTTTTTGAAGATATTTTGTTTGTTTGTTTGTCTTGAGTGTGTATATATGGACACATGCAGGGAAGAACAGAATAAAGACAGCATTACCTCATTACAGTGAGGTCAGAGGCCAAACAGAGGAGCTGATTCTCTTTCTACCCTTTAGGTCCTAGAGATCAAACTCAGACCATCAATCAGACTTGGTGGCAAACACTGTTGTACTGTGAGCCATCTCCCAGTTACCCCTTTAGTTTTTCATGCTTTCCTTTATGTTTTATATTATAATATAATAAAATCATTGACCCTTTCCCTTTCCTCCCTCAAAACCCTCCTAAATACCTTTCCTTGCTCTCTTTCAAAGTCATGGTCTCATTTTTCATTACCTATTGTTGCAAACAATATATATATATAGATGTATATATATATGCATATATATCCTAAATATAACCTGCTAAGTCTGAATAATTTTATTTATATGCATGTTTTCAGGGCTGACCATTTGGTATTGGATAACCAATTGGTGTGATCTTGCCTAGAGAAGACTATTTCTCCTGCTCTCAAAATTCCTTGGTTACCAGAAGTTCTCTGTGTGTGGATTAGCCCTCATGGGCTTTCCCTCATCCACCTTGGCATGCCTATTGCTGTTATACTTGTTCAGCAGTCATGTTGGTGGGACATTATGTTTGTAGATTCTGATGTTACTGGGAGACACAATCTCACAGCACACAGCCTAATCCTCTGGCTCTTATAACCTTTCTTCTCCCTCTTCAACAGTGACCCCTGCACCTTAGATACATGGGTTGCATTATAGATGCATCCATTGGGACTGGGCTATTACAGCTCTGAGTTTTGATTATTTATCATTTTTCTGTAGTGGTCTCTGTCTGTTACAAAGAGAAACTTCTTTTATGAGGGCTGAGTGTTACAGTTCTCTGGGGATATAAAAACAAATACTTAGACTATAGGTAGGAATTATGTTTAGTAAAGGGGTAGGTAGTTGTAGATTCTCTTCCAAGATCCATGACATTATAAGTTTCCTAAGTCCCCAGTGCCAGGAGTGATTTCCCTCTTGTTGAACAGTTTTAAGTCCAATTAGAGATCTGGGGGTTACCAATAAGGTTTGTATGCTACTGTGATACCCTTAGGGTCATCATATGAAGTTGGTAGTTGTTTGGAGTCATAGGATTCATAGCTGGGTAAGACTGTTATTTGTTTCTTTCCTTTGGAAGCTTGCATGGATCTTTCTGGAACCATGAAAGTTAATACATGTTCTCTCCCACCTGAGATCTCCTTTATTTTTGGTGTCATGATTTCATTCCATTAGCACATACATCTGTAGCCGACACCTAGAACTATGATACCAACTGGAGGTGGATACCAAGTAAATAGTCCTCCATTTCCAAATCTGTCAGGCTAGGAACTCTCACGGGAAGTGAACACATTTTCTTCTACCAACTGCAGAAGAAGGAAGAGTTTACCATTTCTCACAGTTAAGCCTGATCCAATATTCTTTTACGTTGAAATCCTCTGTGGCTTATACCACAGAACAAATCACCAGGCATTGTAGCTCTGTATCTAAATCCATCTGAAGCATTGCCTCCAAGAGGTATACAAGAATATACGGTGAGAAAGAGACAAAATAGGGGCAAAATTTCATACAATCTTTAGTTTTTAACCCTTAAATCTTGCCTTTCCCCCAAACTTAGAATCAGAGTTGGAAATTTAATATTCAGAGCTTCATTTAATCATATTAAATAGAAAGCCCACTACCACAGAGTTCTAAGCAGATGAAACTTTAGGAAGTGACCCCTATAGTCTGAGGACAAAGGAATATTTGCCACTGACTATATAAGTATATAAGTGTGTGGCCCAGGTCAAACTGAAATAAAAGAAGAACCAGAAATTTAGAAGTGCAGCATCTATTCATCTTACCAAGTTGGTCCCAAGATCTATAAATATGAAATAGGTATAGAAATAATAATATCACTATTGTCACCAAAGTGAAGGAATATTACTCATAATACAATAATGTGAGCCTGGTGCACTCACATGTTTACTGAATGTGCACAGATTATGAGATTAAAAGCAACCTGCCAACACATGTGAACCCAAGCTAGAGGAGAGTGGGTATTTCAGTTTTCTAGAATTAAGTTGTTATTTGTAATCAAGCCTACTGAGGAGTGGTAGTTCATCTGAGAATACAGATGAGACTTTACTAAGCCTTAAAGTCAAAAGGTGAGTACATTTATAAGTTAGTGATTAAGTAATCATGTAATGTATAATTAATTCATAAAGACTGACTGAGCAACGCTCAATGGGACCTTCATATGTCTACTTGTCTGCACTGCAAATTGACTGCAATTTCCCATCTATCTTATTTTCTTAACAACCTCATTTCCCTCTTCATAGCTAACTACATATGACAGCCTGCTAGAAAGCTAAAACTCTATCCATAGACTGCAGCCTAGGAAAAGCAACTTGTAATAAGCATGTGTGCCCTGGTACAAAATCTCTCTTCCTCTAGGTTTCCATCTTTTAACAGAGTTATAAGAGAATTGCTCAAAGACAAATCCTAAAAGAAATAGAAATTAGAAAAATGTATACACAGATATCTCAGTATTGGTATATAAATTAAAATCACTATGATAGCTCATAACATAGAGTATATATACAATGTAATACTATCTTAACAATAAAATTAATAATCATTCATTTTTAGTCTATTCCTTGATAATTTGATTTCAGTAAAGAAAGTTGGATGTCAGGGCAGAAGAATTGGAATTCAAGTGCCAGCTGGGGCCACATAATGAGACCATCTCTTTGTATTTTAAATTTTTGATAAAGAAATTACAAATGGTTTTTTCAGCAATAACTACTAGGCTTCCAAACATCATTTATTATTTCAGTAAATATAAGCTTTTGTGGATGAACATTTTGAAAAACAAAAACAACCAGGGGCTATATTGAGGGACATAGTGCCACACTAGTTCAACACTAGAGCACCTGTATAGTATGTCATGAGCCTTGGGTTCAATCCCCAGCATTTCAAAACATAATCATCTTCCAAATGTTTTGTAAACTGGCTTGATTTCAACACATTTTTTAAACTGATATGAAGTCCTTCATTTACCTCACCTAAACTAGATGCTAACGCTTTGTTATATGGTTTATTTAAGTTATTTATTTAAGTACCAACAACCCTGTACCAGGAATGGGTTTCCTGTTTTTGAGTTGTTAGCCAATGTGGTTACATGCGCCCCAAACATTTCAAGCTGTTTCCATTGCTCTTGATTACCCTCAGATTACCTCAGGGCTCTTGGTTGCCCTGCAGAACCTATTACTGAATACACCACACACTTGAGTCAAAAAACCATGGAGAAATCACACAACTACTGACTTGGAAGCTTCATCACTACTGGCTAGCTTTCATAGTGCTAGAAGGTGATATGCATGCTTCTGGAAGAAAAATGGAACCATCAGTGTTACTCAGCATTCAATGCTATGAGCCACGAAAACAACTGTCTTAAGAAGAAATACCCATGGGGTAATAGTGGCACAAATGTTATGAGATTAACCAACTGTTTGTCATCATCATCATTATTGTATTCAATCCAACTCCACACAATAGAACTCATACCTGTTATCATTATCAGAACTAGAAAGGTCATAGTATGTAGGAGGAAACCTACAACCATTATTCTGTTAAATGGACACAGTATTAAAAACAACTCCTAATGATTTACTGCTGTACCTGTAGGTAAGGGTATATCTTAATCCTCATCAGAGAAGCTTCTTCCTGTAGTAGATGGCAACTAACCCATAACTGGGCAATGTGCAAAGAATAGAAGATGATGAAGTGCTTAGCCCTGAATGAAATCTTATATCACATCCTTCCTCCCAAGACTCAGAGATCATCACAGAAAGGGGACAGATTTTTTTTTAAATTTTTTTATTGATTTTATTGAGCTATAAAATTTTCTCTGCTCCCCTCCCTTCTTTCCCCTCCCCTTGGAGGCAGAAAAACTTTAAAAGCTGTAGGTGGTAGAAGACTACAAGGAAAGAGTGTTTTCTGGCTATAACAGGGCAGCTGCACATGTGAACTCCTAGCAGCTGTGATAGCATGAAAAAGGCCTCCACAACCAAGTCAGACAAAACTACTTGGTGTATTGAGGAAGGTGAACACAAAGCCTATTGCAGCTGAGGGGCTGTTGGCAGGTAATAGCTGCTAGAAAGTGATCAGTGAGTTTTCTCTAAAAGTGTGACATCCTCCACCATGTTCAAGGGCAGGTCCTATCCCCAAGAATAATTGGGCAAAATAATTAGACTCAATAAGTCTGGGGGCCATGCCACAGCAGGGACCATACAGATCTGGGTAGCTTATGCTGCCACCCAGGGTCATATGAGAATCATGTCTAGTTCCAGGTTCTGGATTGACATTATTTGGCTCCTGTTGCCACCAAGGGCCATGAGGATGGGTATACTATATGACACACAGAGACTCCCAATGCCACCGGGACAAACGAAGAGGTGCTGGAGAGGCAGGAAAGGAGAAGTGAAACAGTTTTTTTTGTTTTGTTTTGTCCCTGTTTTGGGTTTTATTTGTTTGTTTGTTTGCTTGCTTGCTTGCTTGCTTTGTTTTCTTTTATGGTGGGGGGGGGATGAAGGACTAAGGGGAGGACATGAAGGGAACAGGAGGTGAGTAGAATTGGGGTGCATGATGTGGAACTCCAAAAGAATCAATAAAGAAGTTGAATTTTAAAAAAAGAAAAAAATAATAAAAGGAAGGGGTAGTCTACTGTGTTCCCACAAGGAAAGCAGAGTGATCTTTTCCCCCTGTTCTGTGCTCACTGATTTTTGCTGTAGTTGATACCTTTACTGCTTCTGCCATTAAAAACAGTAGAAGTTGAAAGGGATCAAATGCCCCACATAGAAGACTCTGGTGTCCCCACTAACTCCAGGATGAGAGAAGTCTCCAAGGAAACTTGGGAGTCGGGTGCTAATTAAAGCATACACTCCAACATTTTATTTCCTACTTCTTATAGAATCTGAGCCCTTATTTCCCACTATCTCAAAGCAAATAATTTATATAACCCTTTGACATCCTTTAAGCCAATAAGCTCATATCATCCTGCCCAATATGACTATTAGGAAGGCAGATCCTGGACAGGTTTCCCAAGAATACTTCTAATCTTGTTTGATTTCTAGATTATTTTGCACTAAATCTTTCAACAAAAGATGAAGTTTGAAGCATAGAAGGATGGTTTTCTCTAGGCCTACTTTCCTGATTCTAGGATTCTCCTCAATAAATTCAGGTGACTTTAGGATGATGCCTCTGATTCTCTGCGTCTCCGAATTCCATGGCCTCTGGAGGCAGAGGCAGACTTCAGCATTAGACATGTCTCTGGAAAGTTCTTAAGTAGGGAGTTTCCAGAAACCTGTCCAGTTGACTTTACTCTCATCAGCTTTTAAATCCTTCAACTGTCAACTGCTGTGCTGGTGTTATTACTCACAATTCCCGATGCCCCAGTCCATGATCACACGCATCATTGCTTTGGGCCTCTAGTGAAATAGCATACCACAAAGGCAGAACAAAATGCTCACCCTGTGGCTAGAAAAAGGAGACAGAGGAGGAGGAAGGGAAGAGGACAGAGACCCCCAATCCTCTTCAAAGATATACTTCCTATTGCCAGAAGACCTCTCAATAGGTACCAGCTTTTAAAGACTTTATAATCAATAGTACCAATGTTTTGGGGTCTTAAATAATAAAATAATAATACTACTGAATACGTTTATTAAAAAGAAATATAAACTGGAAACAATGTGAAATGTATACCTTATACCTTCCATATATGAGTGTTTGGGAGATATTTCAGATACAAACTATAGTGGCCTTGTTATAAATAAAAAGTTTGCTGCATATCTGATAGACAAATGGTTTTCTAGAGTTACAGATTCTAGGAATAATTTGCTTTCATAATAGAAAGAATTTGTACATAAATCTTAAAGTAATATGGAGAACTGGAAGGCATTTTCCTTCTAGCCTTCTGCACAGCTTTCTAGGAAATAAGAAAGATGAGGTGGTTTGGCTCAGCACCATGGGGAAAGGACTTTGGCCACTTAGTTCACTAACAAGACAAAGCCCATTGTAACGAATGTATAAAAAATGTTCATTTGCAGAGCACGAAAGTCCTTCTGTGTGACATTCCAAAACCAGCCACACCATCTGAGTCAGCACAAGGGCCAAGGCTCTAAAATCTGAACAGGACACATTTATAGATTGTTCTCTATTTTATAAAATCCATCTGCTATAAAGTGATGTACATAAAAACACATGCATATAATAGATATGAAACATTCTTTCCCTGAAATAAAATATCAAGCCACTGTGAAGTACATATTATTTGCTTTAAAGGCATGCTTAATTAGTTTCCATCACTGGAACCTTTTAATCAACCTGCAGTGCAGTTTTTACCTCTAAACTTATTCTGATCTGAGTGTCAAATGTGAGATCAGCCTCCCAGGGATGTATGCCAACCCAAAGAATAAACCACTATCTCTCTAAAATCTCCTCTGTCGTTATCACACTGATCAGAGACTCTTCTTAGATGTTCTGGAAGTTTCTATCCCAACTAACCAGCCTCACAAGTTCCTTGGGAAGGGCCTTAATTGAATGACTGGGCCCTTTAATCATTGAGTCAAAGAGTGAAAAAAAAAATATTGATCAAAAATTTTTCAGTGAAATAGGAAAAACAAAGCATCATGGATAGAAGTAATGAGAAGCCTTTCTAAAGACATTACCTTAGATGTTTCCTAAGTTAACTGAATGAATGTAAGGTGAATTTCCTGATGTTAAATTTATCTAACTTGAGTTTACAAAAATAAATGCAAACCGTATACCTGTTTTATTTATTTTTGTCTGGTACTCTTTTTGTTCTTATTTGTCTTTAATTTTATTTATCTATCTGTCTATCTATCTATCTATCTATTTGTCTGTCTATCTAACTATCTATCTATTTATTTATTTTTATGTGGGATGTATGCATGCCACAGCCAGGTGACACCATACTGAAGTCAGATCTCTCCTTCAACCATGTGGTTCCTGAAGATGGAATCAGATCTGCAAGCTTAGCAGTAAGTTCCATAGCTGACTGAGTACTTTTGTCTACCCTTATACCTATTATTTTAATCTGGAAAAATAATTTCTATCTTGAATAAAAAGTAAGCTGAAATGTCATCTTACACAGAAAAAAATGCATCTTTTGTAGTCTATTAATATGCATGGTCCAATCACATGGGTTACAATGAGGTGAAAGCATCTGTGCTATAAGGCAAAATGTTAGTTCTAGAGAAGGATAAATGGATGGAAAGATGAACGGACGGACAGATGAACTGATGGATAGACAGATGGATGGATCAGAAAATACATGTTATTGATTCTGAGAGATCTGAAATCTGGTCTCTATTGCTGTGGCTCTGGGGAAACCTACATGGACTTCATTTTATTTCCCTGTAAGACACAGACCATAAAGATCTAAACTACAATGATGGTGATGATGGTGATGATGACGGTGGCAGCAGCTACAGTAATATTTATGGGAAAGTTAAATGGTCATATTTTAGTGTGTGATGGGGTTAGAGACCAGGAGTGTCATTCAGTGGTAAAGCATGTGCTCAGCTTAGCATGTACAAGGCCTGAGATCAATCCTCAGAACTACACAAACACAAAACAGTTCAAACACTAACTCCTACGATGACAGAGCAAAGAATCTCGGACTGTGCACTAAATCATATCACTATTTTCTACATTTCTATAAGGTCTTAGAGCTCATACATTTTTTATTTTGCTCATATATTTTAATATATCTTATTTTACCCATTTTAATACTTTTTTTATACATTTCAGCCATATATAATTGCTCATATATTTTAAGTTGTTTCATTATGGTACAGGCATCTGATTTAGATACAAGAACAATAATTTTGCCTCACAGTAGCCAATTGGGGAATTGGGTATCTTATATCGAATCAAATTTTAATTAAATAGACAAATTCATGCCAATGACCTGGGCATAAAATCTGGCTCTGCCTCTTACTACCTGAGATTTTGAAAAAACTCACTTAACCTCTTGATCCTCCACCACCTTATCTATAAAATGGAGATAAAATGATTGTGCATTTATAATACTAGTATAAGGTATGTTGTGTTATTCAATAAATATTTATGATGTGCCTCTTATGTACCTGGAAATGTGCTAAGCACAGAAATGTCAGGCAGGTCCTGCAATTCACACACATCTGACATTTTCCTTGCCTTAGACATCCCAGAGATTTCTCAAGAAGAGGGCCTAAGAGCCAGGAATGGAAGCCAGAACTTGCTCTTGGTAATTTACTGGAGGTTTCTCAAACTCTCCTGGGAGTTAAATGCTCTGCAGAATTTTCAGGAGGAGGAAGTTCCTTTTTGGACAGAGGGCATGAAAGATCTGCATATCTAGTTTGCTCCAAGTGCTCTTCCATTGCACAGATACGCCACAAATTAGCTCATCCGTTCACCTGTCAGTAAATACTCTAGTGTTTTCGAGTTTGAGACTACATGGAGAGCTTTTCTGGACAACTACATGGACATGTGGTCCATGGCTCCAGTGACTACCTAGGAGTAGGATTACAGATTCATTTAGTCAGTGCAGTTTAAACTATTTTCCAAAGTGACCAGCCCTTAAGTCACTCCCACCATAAGCACAGAACATTCCAGTTCTGTTCATTCTTAACTGACAGACTGACTAGTGGCCAGACTGAAGCTCGCCACGCAGAAAAGATCCAGATGCAGGACCCATTGCAGGCCCTGGCCTGTGTGTGCCTGCTAGGGTACTTCCTTGAGCTCTTCTCTACAGACTCAGAACATTTTCAAAAAGGGGGAAGGGGCTTGGAATACAGCTCAATTCACAGAGTACTTCTGCATGAAGAAAGCTCTGAATTCTGTGCTTAGCCTGGCATGAAACCAGGTTTGTTGTGTGTGCCTGTTACCAGAGCACTTGGGAGGTGGCAGGTAGAGGATCAGAAGTTTAAGGATTAGAAGTTCAAGGTCATCTGCAGCTATGTTGTGAGTTGAGGCCATCCTGGGTCATGTAAGACTGTCTCTAAAAACTGAAGAAAGAAAGGGATTGAGGAGCAAGGAAGGGAGGTAGAGAGGGAGAAAAGAGAGGGAATAAATCACAAAAGCCTTTAATACTAACTAAGGAGAGGAGGAGGGAAAGATAGGTGAGACAAGCAAGAAAATAGAGACTAAGAAAAATATAGACTCTCCTAAAAAAGACAAGCTGGAGCTGCCAGCTACTAAGAGGGAGAAAAATGGAAGCAGACGTCCTCCCTGGTGATCACAGAATTGTTAATCATAATTAATTGTTAATCATAAAACTGATAAGGTAGTTGAAAAATACATTTCAATTTCAAGACAGAACATTTTTTTCCCAATGAGTTAGTTTGCTTTTGTGTTGATGTTGTTGCTATAGTCACTGTGGGTTGGCGAGACACCCTGGGCTCTCCACAGCTTCCAAGGTCTCTTTGTTAGCTCACCTCTAAACATCTAAACAGTAAAATCAGTTATTTTATGCTCAGGCACCAGAAAAGATGCTAATAAAATAAGTTGACCAGATTTCTAGGGAAGAGAAACCTCTACAACCTGAGAATTTTTCCCTGGCAACTGCAGCAGTAAATTCAGGCAATCCTGAGTAAATGTCAGCATGCTTCCAGGAATAAAGTGCCTGAAGATACCAAAATATTAAGAGGGGTGTAGGATTGCTGGAGTGAGATGTATCCAGCGTCGTCTCCTCATCTCTCCCAATATTCTCCACAAAACAGTGCCAGACATGACGTTATTATTAATGCCATTGCACCAATATTGGATTTGAAGATTCAAGAACACGCATCTATATTTAATTTGGGTGTCTGTTTATGTGGAAAAAAGAATGAGACTTGGGGAATAGCTACTTCAAGTCAGCAATACTAAACACAGTCATTTTGCATGCATGTGCTTCCTTTGTGTTTTCATTTCTCGGCACATATTCATTATGTTAAAAAGTAGCTAGTGAGGGCCTACTGTGTACTAGACAGTGTTCTCACAGCTGGATATGGAGCAGCCCAGCAAAGTCTCTACCCTCACAGAACAACCACAGCAAGAGGGAAGACGCAACAGGTATGCCGCTGAGTAAACCCTGTCAGGTGGGGCTGAGTATGAAGAAATGAGCAGGCAGGGTGAGCAGTGATGGAATGTTTATTATATGATGCTCCTAAAATGCCTAACAGGTTAAATCAAGCGGATACACTTAAGCAAAGCAAAGAATGTAGATACCAGGAATGTATTCTGGGCAGACATGTTGTGTGATATCTTGTTTGTGGTCTGACAAATAAAGCTTGCCTGGAGATCAGAGGGCGGAGCTAGCCAGTTGTTTAACTACAGAGGCTCAGCAGTGGAGGCACTGGCCTTTAATACCAACACTCAGGAGGTGGAGGTAGAAAGTGATAAGATGGGGTAGAGACAGAATTGTGGCCCTTTTGGATGCAGAAACAAGAGAGGAAGGAAGAAACAGGTTCTTGGTTCTCTGATCAGGTTGGCTAGTCTAGAAATCTATCAAAGAGCTTTTCAAAATGACTGTCACATAGGACATGCATGTGATGAGGAACAGAGAGAATTCTAGGAATCATATTTGAGTCAAGAGATTACAATCAGTTATTTTTTAATATTTCTCGTGAGTCCATTTGATGGGTAGAAGTGAAGTTACTCAGACTGGAGAAGTGCTCCCCTACTCCACCAGTGTGAAGAGGCCATCTTTAACATTTAAGATTCAATTCTTGGAACCATTAATTTATGTAGAAATCTTCAAATAATGAAGTACCCAAAAAGCACACAGAAACCTGCTATGGTAAATATGGTAGATAGAAGGCTCTTTGAGCCCAAGAGAAACAAATCCAATTGCTGTCTCATTTCTGCAGTTGAATCTGGCTCATAACGAACTTCAATTCTTCCTTCTTTCATCTTTCATTTATAGTGTGCCCTTGTCTTCTTTGAATATTTTCATGTTGAATTATTATGTTCAGCACACGGTCACTTGGGTCCTTGTTCCTGGTCCTTTGGTAACTTGAAACATCATGTCAGAGAACATTTGGTAGAGCAGTGTTGCTTACTTAATGGCATAGTGGTTAGGACGCAGACAGAATGAAAGGAGCTATGGATGGAATATACCTTTCAAGGGCACACCCCCAATGACTGATTTATTTCAACTAATCTTTCAAACCTAAAGTGTCCACCACTTTTCAATATCCCATTAAGTTATGAATCCATTAATAAATAAATTCAATGATGAGCTTATAACCTTCAAGATCCAATCACCTCCCACCCTGAATACTGACACATTGGGACTAGGTCTTCAACACATGTGCTTTGTGGTACATTCCAGAATCCAACCAAAACTGTTTAATATGTATCTGTAGGAACTGGGCTTCTCAATTCCTGGCATCCCTGCTGGGTCTAGGACAGTGTTTAGCAGGCACTAAATCAGAATTGGTAGTACCTGATGTATAGCTGGTTCTCACTTTCTGTTTTCTATCTTTTTCAAAGGGTATGTAAAATACAGATTCCTAATTTTGCCTCTCTGAACTAGATGGAGTTCTTTTGCTGTTGAATAATTTAAACCCCAGTTTATTTTACCTTAAACTTTTTTTGCTGCTGCTAAAATATCTAGACATAGATAGCAGGTCAGAGAAGTCTGATCTTCATGAAGAGCAACCACCTGAGCTTTGGATCCACTGACACCTGGAAGATTGCTCACCAGAGACAGAGCCCTAACTACACTAATCAGAAGAAAATATGAGTGGATAAGGTAAGAACACACTCAACACCACAAAGAGCAACATGACACCAACAAAAACTAGGGGCTCTATAACAGCAAGACTTGCACACTCCAATATAGATGAAGCAGATGAAAATGACCTAAAAATAACTTTAGGATAATTTTGAAGCCCTTAAAGAAAAAATGAAAAGTTCCCTCAAAGAAATGGAGGAAAAGACAAACAAAAAATGGAAGAAATCAACCAATCCCTTCAAGAAAACCAAGAAAAAGCAATTAAACAGATTAAAGAAATGATTCAAGACTTGAAAAGCAAAATAGAGACAATAAAGAAACACAAACTGGAAACAGAAATTCCCCTCACCACATAATAATCAAAACACTAAACATACAGAATAAAGAAGGAATATTAAGAGC
>LOJH01002229.1:17453-54138 GCA_001685095.1 Ellobius talpinus | reverse complement strand
AGAGAGAGAGAGAGAGAGAGAGAGAGAGAGAGAGAGAGAGAGAGAGAGCTTCTACTGTTTGGAGAAAATGTACTGCAGAATTGGAGATTGAGACTGAGACATTCCATTGCTCAGTGTCCTTGATTTAGGCATGACTAGCAAAGGTGAATTTGTCAGCTTCTTTTTGTGTTAACTTTAGAGAATCCTTTTACTTTTCTTCGTGGCTGACCATTGATAGCAGGAAATTTCTCAGAAAATACATCATCTAAACTGTTTAGAGTTCAATTGTCATAGGTATGACTTTTCTAAATCTGGTCATAAAGAGAGCCAAATAAATGCAATCCAACACATTCATATTTTACAAACATCTGCTTGCTTCCCCCTCCCATTATTAAGCATACCATATGCATAGAATCTGTTTTTAATCAACTGATACAAAGACTAAAGCCTGCGGTTTAAGCACTTTGACCTACCCAGATCCCTCGGGGTTATTAAAATTTAAATAGTATAAGTGTTATTGAGGTCCACAAAGAATTACTGAGGTAGTTAGAAATACAATAAAGGGAAATTAAACTGGGAGAGATTTGTTTCCAAGTAGTACCAAAAGGGCTGACAACACTTTTGAAGAGAACGTGGGCAATGGGACAGTAACAAAATCACATCTTCGCTAAGCCAAACAACCTAAGCTTCCACTACAGGGACTTCACTGGAAGTTTTCTGGAATTTAACTCTGTCACTAACATCCTGTATGGTGGCCTGCAGCTCTTTGACCTCCTAATTTTGAATGTGCTCTGCGCCAGGGGGCGGGGGGAGATAACACTTTTCAGTGTTAGTGTTAGAGTCTTGGAACTACAGCACTTCAGAGGTGAAGGTGAGAGGATCAGTATGTTCAGCAATATAAAACCCTGTCTCAAAACTAAACAAAGTGAAACTTCCCTGTGTAATTCCCATTTTCTTATGCATTTGTAAAAGAATCCAACAAACACACAAATATAGTTTTAGCTTTCTGTTGTCACCCTAAATCCACCAAGATTTCTTCATGTTCTGGTCAAGCCAAGCTATAAAGAAACCGAAATGTATAGGTGACCATTTATGACCATGAAGAGATGTGGGTTATCATTCCAAACTGGCCTATCAGTGGCTATAACTTTGGCTTAGTCTCCTATACATAGCATGAGTATAATGGTCACCTATATCTATGCTATCAGTAAGGTCATAAGAGAAAATAAACATATGTACCAGGAAGCTACACAACTGTTGATTAAAAGAAAAAAACATTCAGCCTGTTCTTACAGCTGGTGGATGGCTTTTTTATTCATACATGCACCTGTGATCCTCTGTCTCAGGGCTATATATAAATCCAGGAAAGGCAGACTACAGTTCTGGGGAAAGCCAGGAGAAACTGGTGCCGCTGGAATCAGTTCTCTACAAAAAGGAACTTGGAATTGGGAGACAAATGGTACAGTTCCTTCATTTTCTGGATGGGACCACTCAGAGTCATAAACTGTAAATCCTCCAACCCTGGGGCTTCGTTGTGTGGATCTGTAGTAATAGCAGGCTCATTAACATTCCCTTTTTCTTCTCCCTTCCCAGTGCTTCTTGGATCATCTCCTAGTTCAAACTCTCAGAGTCTCCGTCTGGGAGAAGTCAACTCAAACTGCTTCTGTGGACATCCTAATGCATTCTGAGTTTTGATGAGGAATGACAGGACGACTGAGCTGACAATTCATTACTTTAGAAAGGTATTTGCAAATTATCTCTCCTCCCTCAACCAATAGTCTAGCTTTCTGCTTCTAGAGGTCTCCTAGACTCCAGATTCCAGGTTCTCTACTGGCACCGTTAGCAGACATCTAATGGGAGACACACATTTGGAATTTTCTAGTAGTTGCTAGGTTTTTTGTTGTTGTTCTTTGTTTGTTTGAGACAGGCTTTCCCTTTGTAACAGTCTTAGCTGTCCTGGAACCATCTCTGTGGACCAGGCTGGCCTCGAAATCACAGAGATCCACCTGCCTCTGCCTCCCTAGTGCTGGGATTAAAGGCATGTGCCACCACTGCCTGGCCAATAGTTGCAGTTTTAAAAGGGGAAATAAAGAAAAGTAAGCTTAATGGCACTATTGTTTCAAAATGCAACGCGTATGTTAGCATTGGCAAGGTATTTTATGCTCTTTTTTTCTTTCTTCTTCCTGTCTTTGGAATCTTAACTCATACTTATCAGTCATATTTCAAGTGCACCACAGCAACACAAAGCTAGTAATGAATAATACTTACTTCACTCTCGAAAAAAAAACCTTTTTAGTGAAGAGCCACGTAGAACTTGAGATTGTTTTGGTCTTACTTAGTCTGTAACAATGATTCAGTTCTGTTTGTTGCTGGTTCATCACAAAAGCAGCTACAGACAGAGATTATGAAAATGAGTGAACACAACACTATTGTGCTCTACTAAAACTTTCTTTACAAAACTGGTAGTAAATGAGATTTGTCTGTAATTATTGTTGCCAAAGCTTGGTACAGACACTTCAATATAAAAACTAAACTGTCACCATTTTCTGGGCTACTAGTATGTATACACACACACAAACACACACTACCTTATGTCAAACACTAATCTCTGTCTCCAATCTTTTGTGTGAGAATGCAGCCACAGGCACACCAGCCTCAGGAAAAATTCTTTGTAGACAAAATAGAAAAGGGTACTTTCTGTTTACAGCTAGCTAGCTTAGCTTGTCAGAACTCACAACAATCTGAGGAAAATTCAACATCAGTGAGACCTGGAGACATTTTCCTCCCAGAAATCTAGTGATTAATCTCACAAAGCCTGGTGGGTGGATTCAGACACGAGCTCTAAGACCCCCAAGAAGTCCTTTACCTCTCTGTGACTCATTGTCCTCATGACATGCTAAGGGACAAGCAGAAGGAAACGTATGCAATCCCACAAAAGAAAGCCGGGCACAAATAGTGTTCTAGAATTGTTGATTACACGGAATAAAGAACTTGGGTTCAACTTTGAACTTTTATGAGAACTATAAAAGAATAATTTGTAACCTACCATCAAAATAAAAAGTATTTCCCTTCATTTCACAAACTATTTTTTTCTATAGATTTTTAATATATTAATATGTAGCTATATGACTACATCCTATCCCAGGTTACATCTTCCAGAAATACCAAGTCCAGTTTCTTAATAGTCTCATGATATTGCATTGATGTCACTATTCTTATCTTAGCTACACACACACTCACACACTACACACACTCACACACTACACACATACACACTCTTGTTTGTGTGTGGTGTGCATGTGTGCCAATTCTCAGTGAATGCTAATGTCACTAGTTGGTGTCATATTATTTATGAAGCCTTTTTTACTTTCTAATCTAACTGGGCAAGTTTTTGTTGAGTCTTAAGCAAGTGTCTATTTCCCCTACTTCCCCAACTCTCTCACTGTTTTTTGCCATCGACAGTGTTCTGTGGATCCCAGCTTTATTCTCAGCCTGGCCATAGGCACATGCCCTTCCATGTGAGATGCTTGTACATATCAGGAAATAATCAGCACTGACAAAAGAAGAAACCAAAACCATAGTATGCATCAAGTACCTATATTATACTTGTTTCTGCTTATTTGTTCCCCAACATACACCTTCAAATAATCACATGGGAACATTTAGCATGAAAAACTGAATATTCATTAGACATCCTTTCTGAAATCTAATGCAGTAAATCATTGCCACATTTATTTCAAATTCTATTTTAAACCAAAATAAATTGTTTCTAGGTTTAATTCATAATGTCATCCTCAGGTGAGTTTTTCACATTACTATTAATTCTGAGAGAGAAAAGGACATGCTAATAGTCATTGTTGAGAAAGTCAACTGTCATGGTCAGTCTTCAAGGATCCACTTGTAATTAAAGATGTGGCCTCTAGGGTGGTACTACTGGAATGTTGTAGAAAGCATCTTTATGGTTAGGGCCTTATGAGAGATCAGTGTGTAACACACCTTGGAAGGTGGTTTTCAAAAGACTCATTTGTGACTCTCTAAGAGATCTGTTATAAAAGGCTGAACCTGGACTTGCCCAAATCACTCTGTCTCCCAGTTCAAGATGTGATTCCTTACTTCAACATACACTTCCACCATTGCCATCTACCATGGCTATGAGGCCTTCAGCAGAACTCAGTCTATGCAGGTACCATGAATGAATCCTGAGAATACGAACTAAACAAACCTTTCTTCCACTATCAGCTATGAAGCAAAGAGAGGCAGAAAGATTGGAAGTTCATGCCAGACCAGGCTACAAAGGGAGCTACTGTCTTTCAAAAAATATAAAATGAAAAATCAGTAAAGTTTTTCTCTCCATAAAATGTTAGCTTCTCAGTGTATTTCATTATTGTGCATACACACTTACTAATACTATAAAGTTTTAGTGAGTGTGCTACTACTTCATGCGTTCCAATTCTAGCTGCCTACCATATCACCACAGAGAAATACAAACAGTTCAAGGTGGTTCTTTTAAAGGTAATGATGCAAGCAGTTAGATTGAATCTTTTTAATACTAACCAAAAAATTAATGGAGGCCAAATTTTGAAAGATAAAATTGTAAAACCTGTGTGTCATACCTTTTTTACATGTTAATTTTTCCTATCTTTTTCATTTTTAATGTGTACATTTGCAATGCATTTTCATGGAGCCATAGTTAACCTATTTTGTAGTACATACTTAGTGAGGTTTATTTGAGTTGATAATTTTATAATCTATGTTGAGACAGCTGATTTTGGCACTAATTTTGATATAAGCTTTGAGGCATCGATGCGGACATCAACAGAGAACGGTAAATCCAACTTAACAGATGAGCTTTGTACTTCTACCCAATCAAATAGCAAGGTAAGCAGACAAATGCCCCTAATTTCAGTCTTTGGAGACCCCTACCTAAGAGTCAGATTGCTGGGAATTAATGACTTGTCATTGAACACTACGATTAAAATGGATGCCTGAAATAGGAGATTTCAGTAATTCCTTTTGGGTTTTCCCAGGTTTTAGAGAATGTTTGCTCTTATTCTGAAGTCAATACTTCAGAATGTCTTTAAAGTATAATATTATGTCTGGATACCTTTCAAGACAAACACAGATCTGGCTTGTTTCAATCTACAACATTCAGAGCGACATTCAGGAACTGTGTTTGTAGCCCTGACACCTAATACCGCCACTCTAACGCCATCAGGATATAGACACGTAGAGTGCCACAACCCGTATATTTTCTTCTAAGGAACGTTAATCACATTCTTTAATATGAAAACACACTTGCCACCTGCATAAAAGCAAAAATTCTTTATATGTAACTGAACTCTTAAGATGTTTTAATTGCATTGCAAGAGTCTGAGGCTATCTTCAGGCATGACTCCCAAAAGTCTGTAAATTCACGTAATTTGTGTTGGTTTAATTTTTAATGCTTTTTTTCATTGGTTATGATAGTTACTATTTCCAAATTCCCTGGCAAGGCAGGCCGCCCAGGGAACTTCAAAAACCTAATAAAACACAATCTGCATACAAATTCAAGTCTAATGTTCCATGGACTACAATTTAAGTCATTTTGATATGTGAGCCTGTATTTACTTTTGTCAGATTTTATTTGAAATTTCTATGTGAACATCACAAAATCAGTTCTATATATTTATAAATTTCATCATCAGGAGTTCAATGTTTATTTTATTAACCTGGTAGTCAATAGTATATAGAGAACAAATTTTAAAGACTTTATGTTTTTAAGTATTTTTTCAAATTTTAATTGAGGTAAATAAATATCATTATATAGCTATACTCATTTAGTTATAATTTTGGTAGGGTCAATGACGAGGTGTTTCCACGTATTAGAGAAGTAAGTGGCCTGTTTTTGTTCACTCCTTATTCCCAGCTCCATTTCTGCCTCTGTGAGAGGTGAGAATTTAACTAATGCAATTAGGCCTTTTCTCTCAGTTCCAGAGATAGAACCCAGGACCTTGTAAATGCCAAGCAAGTGCCCTACCACCAAGACCAATCTCCAGCCCTACACTTACCAATTTTGAGAATCACCACTGACTGAAGCTATACTGACAAAGATCTTTGAATATCTCTAACTTAAATATAATGACCGAAATTGCAAGATTTGTACCTGGAGAGAAACGTTAATAAGAATATGACTATATTGTTGGCAGAACACCTAAGAAACATTTTATAAGATTATGCAACATAGGACTAAGAGGTACGGATAGTGTAATTTTGTAGCTTTCCCGCTGCTCTTTCTGCCTCTGTAACTCCATTCAGCACTGCACTGAAGGCTGCTATAATCTATCAGGAAAGAAAACTTACTCGTCAGGTAAGAATCATATGGCTCAGGAAATACTTTTTGTCTGATTTTTTTCTTTCTCTCTCGCACACATATGCACGCACACACACACGCACACTTGAATTCATTTACGTTTGTTCAAGTGCAAAGCTTTCACACCAGATTTATGCAGTTAAAATATTTTAAACCAGAGGCCAGCAATCTTGCCATATGCCAGATCCTACTACCTGCTGCTTGATTCTTCTGTGGCTTGCCAGATAAGAGATGATTTTATATTTCAAATAATTTGCCCTTTATTTTTTGAGAAAGCCTGAACTAAAACTTCTGCCTTTACCTCTTGCATATTGAGATTACAGACATGTACCATCACACACAGCACATTTTGAAATATTTTATTTTTTAATTAAAAAAACAAGTAAGGAAACTGGTCAGATGTAATTGTGTGAAAGAATCTATTTTCAATTAAAAATAATTATTTCTGTTTTATCTGTATGGGTGTTTTGTGGGCATGTAAGTCTGTGCATCATTTTATACAGTCCCCACAACTGCCAGCAAAGGACATCAAATCCCCTGGAACTGGAGCTATGCTTTCTGTGAGCCTCCATAAGTGTGCTTGGAACCAAACCCAGGTCTTCTGTAAGAACAAAAAGTGCTCTTAACCTCTGAGACACCTCTCTAGACCCTAGAAATAGGTTTTTAAAAATTAAAAGAAGAGTGGGATTGGGGGCATGTGAAAAGTACAAGAAATTCATATTTCTGTGCCTATGGAAGATATGTGCCCCAAATTCTTTCATGTTCTATCTTTTGTTAATTTTGTGCAACAATGGCAGAGTTAAAGATTTCTGTATGGAGACAAATATATTTACTGTTTTGTTATTTGCTGAAAATTGTTCTCCCTTTTTTGTATAAGCAGATGCAGAGCATTCTCTGCTATTTCATACTATTGAAAAGATTCAACACAACATTTTCAGCCCCAACTACAGAAATATAGGTGTATGCCTCAAATTCTACTCTTTGGATACATGAAATTCAAAATGAGAAGTATCTTGTGGTCTCTTTCTTATTAACTAACAAAATGATTTTTACCTCACTTCAAACAATAGTAACTAAGTCACAGGTAAAACAATAATTGGAGACATGGTTGTCTTATTTGTGGGTCTTGTTCAGGGAAATGGAAGATACTAAGACCAAGAAAGAGAAAGAAATTTTGCTCTCAAATCAAATCAAATTACTAAACCACGAACATGATCAAAGCTTCATCGGATTTTTCTGTTTGTGACTAAGTATGCTGAGTTGAGAGGGCACAGAAAATTTGGAATCACTTGCTCTCTCCATTGATGCTGTTTCCCTCAGTCTTCTTTTTTTTCTTTAATCATAAAATAGACTTTTAAGGGGGGCTTAGAGCACTGTATAATTAATGTCAATAAAATCCCCTGATATTGCTGGATGTCATACATGTTGTTTGTATATGTCATTCCAAGCTTTACTTCTTCCATCATTCGGGGATTGAATAATGTTGATCTCATCTCCTTTCTTCCATCTTAAGTAGATGATGACATTGCCAGATACTCATTAATAAACATGTTCCAGCCTTCCTTACTTAAACAACATTTAATTGATACCATCAACACTTTAATCAGTCCTGAATCTCAAAGTAGTCACATAGCCTTAGACAGATGCAAATGCATTTGTGTTATTCAGATACTGTAAGAAGACAAAATCTTTTCTTTAAGATAGAACCTCACATCCAGTGTGTCATGTCATGGTTCAAATACTGTGAATATATGTCAAGATGAAATAGCCAAAAATATTTAATTTAATAATATTGCATAGGTAAATATGACTTATTTTGTTTATATAGTAATGTTTACCTTTCTAAGCTTTAGGTTTATAAGAATTGCCTTTCCTTGCCTGGGTGCTGAAAATGATTTTTAAAATTCAATATGTGATCAGCTTTGCTCTTGAATTTGTAGTATTCCAAGGAAGGGTTCATATTATTCACAATTTCCACAAACACTCATTGGTGATGCAAAAGGTAGTTAAAGCCAAAGAAGGTTACAGTTTCTGGCTTAAAAAAATAAATTAAAACCCACTGTATTCAACATATGTCTGCTCTGATGGGAATTTACAAATCAATGTTATTTAAGAGAATTCTCCTTTTGAGACATCTTACAAAATCAAAGAATATGAAAGTATGCTATTGCTTTGCAGCTCTCAATAACCTCCCAAGACAGACTTGCCTGGGGTTCAGAAAGTATGAATCTCAAATTATTTCAATGAATTGTTTCTTTTCTTCTTTAGGTCTCACCTTTACTCAGCCCCTTTAGTCAATCTTTAAGAGGCCTCACAATGCCTTTATCCACACATCCACACAGCATAATTTGCATTAGGTTGAAATGACAGCAGTGTGAGCATAATAAAAGGAAGCAAGATCGTGGCCATGGACTAGGTGAAGGGCTCCTTCTTGAACCATACACAATTCCTGTGGACTTAGAAAACATGAGGGTTGGTTTATACCTCCTTCTCAAACTGAGAATCTGAATAACCTGGCCTTTGGAGAGGCTTAAGGAGTGAAGTTTCTAAAGCTCCTCATGACATTACGTGCAGCCAATGTTGAAAACAACTGCTTACAAGGAAGACAGAAGTTTAGTGGTGCAGTCTATAAATATTAATGATTAGTGCCATTTATTAGTTTTATGTTCAATGGTTACTCAAACTAAAATAGTGCTTTTCCATGGTTATAGCAAGTATAGAAATGAAATTACAGATAGTTGCATATGGAAATATGAATTTACTGTAAATCTCAGAAACTTCTAAAAGAGTGGCCAGCAGGGAAACACATCATCACTGCTAAGAAATTTCAGAAATGTTTTGTTGTGTTATTTCTGTATCACTAATACCTATATTCAACTTCTAGTCATACTTTATATAAACATTTGCATCATAAATTTAGACTGGAGAGATGGCTCAGCAGTTAAAAGCAGTGGCTGCTCTACCAGAGGACCTGTGTTCGATCTGCAGCACCCACATGGCAGCTCACACCTGTTTATAACTCCAGTTCCAGGGGATCTGACACATTCACACAGACATACATGCAGGAAAAACATCAATGAACACTAAAAGTAAATTTTTAAAGTAGCATGTTGATTTAACAGTGAATAATGAGAAATGGAACAGAAATAGACTATAGATGTTTATAATTTTGCAATATTCTTAATATATAAATGAAGCTGAAGATCTAGGTAACTATTTTCAGTCTCTATTAGCAGAAGAATTGGTCCACTGCTCTATTCATTATTTTTTAAAGACTAACTCAGGTTAGATGACTACTCTGAACATAAAAAACCCAGTAGCCTAAAATGTGAAATGGTAAGTTTCAACAATGGAAACTAAAGTGATAACCTAGTACCATTTCTTTGATTAATGTCTACCTTCCTGAGTGGGGGAAATTCTTGAGAGTTAATTATTCAACTTGCAGTACTTTACAAAAAAATTTACTCAACCATTTTCCCAATAGAGTTCATTTATGTATACATAGCAAAGACAATGTAAGGGTCACTGTACTTCAAAAGAGAACAGTCTCTCATTTCCCTGGAAGAGATTTTGCTTTATCGACACAATGTTTTGCTAATGAGTCAAAATCAGGGAGTAAATGTTGCTTTTAAAAAGTACCACTGGCTGTCAAGCCAGTTGGAAGAAATTGTCTAATATACAGAGAACTGGAAGAGGCTTGCCAACTATAACAGTTACAAATCACTACAGGCTCCAAAAAGAAAGCCTGGAGTTCTAAGGGCTTCGATTGGGCCAATAGCAGCAAACCAACAGCGCCTGGGGTGTTAGTGAGAAAGAGATTGCGGGACCTTATTCCAGAAGTATTGGCTGCAACTTTGGAATCCTGATGGGTATCCAAGTATGAGAGCCACTTATCTACAATGTTTCATCATCCTTCAGCTTGAATGGGGTCAAGATTTTTCTCAGCTTTCATAGAAGAAATGAGAAAGTGGAGCACCTAAGAGGTCACTAAAGGATCTCTCTGCTGTGGTTTGGCCTCTCTCTCTCTCTCATAACATATTGGATAAAGAAAATTATTTATGAAAGGCTACAAGTCCTCTACATAATTTACTATCATTGTTAGCATAATCTTAGGCCAGAGGATCCTGAGACACCCAACAAACCAGGTCTAGTCACTTACCCCATAACCATATAGAGGACCTGTGGCTTTTCATAAATCATTGTCTTTCTCCAAAGTGTAATTTTTATTTTAATAAGTGGCCACTTACAGTGAATGACCAAATTCAGGTACACGATTACTGAAATGAATAGTAGACATAGACTTTTCACAAGGGCGCTTTCTGCCAGAACATGCTATTCCTGGTGACATAATATATTCACTTCTCCTTCCTGACACATTTTTTCTACAGTGTCTACTTACTCTGTACTCTGCCTATTCACATGCTGATCTCAGATCTCAACTCTGGCCTAAACACTAATCTCTCACTCCGAGTTTTATACTATTAGCCCTGATGCTGCCTTGTTATTTTAAAGCTAGCTTTCATAACTGCATTCTCTTTCCCTTTGAAATGTCTTCTCATCTTCTAACTTTACAAAAGATATTCTTCAGATATAAATCCCAGCATAATTTTACAGTGTGACTTTTCCTTAATGTTTGTGTCCAACCACTGACCAAGACTTTTTGGGTTGCTTTCCCTGAGACAGGATCTCTCTATGTAGCTCTTGCTATCTTAAAGCTCACAATTCTCTGTTTCTTAAGTGCTAGGATTTTAGACATATGCCATCCATCCTGGCTCACTCTTCTCTTTCTTCCCAAGGTTACTACTCTAACCATCTTCTATGAAATTCTGGCTTTCTTTCCTTTCATTTTTGTTCAGCCAAACTGTATGCCACAAAGCCACCAAAGTAACCTTCTGAGTAAGCTTATATTCCTTCAAAACTCAAAATTTTGTCCATTCTTGATAGATCAAATCATGTTTTTGAACTGGCATGTAAAATCCTCAATACTCCAACAGGTTTAGAGTTTCTCCAATCCAGCCAGCCAAAATTAGAAGCATAGTACAAAATGAACATTCAACTTCAGTGAAACCAGATTCTTTAATTGCCCAGTAACTGTGTACACTGTTCAATTGAGGACTTTGGTTGTGTCTTTCCACCAACCAATTTTTTTCTCTTCTTGCACAGTATCTCAGTGACTAGGAGAGGGATAACTATTTAAATAGAGCAAGGGTTCTCAACTGTTCTAATGCTGTGACCCTTTAATACAGTTCCTCATGTTGTGGTGACCCCCAACCATAAAGTTACTTTGTTGCTACTTCATAAATTTGATTTTGCTACTGTTACAAACAGTAATGTAATTCTCTGTGTTTTCTGATGGTCTTAGGCAATCCTCGTGAAAGGGTGATTTGACCCCCACAAAGGGGTTATGACCCACAGGTTGAGAACCCCTGGAATAGAGGATTGTTTGAGTTTTTAAAAGTACACACAAAGAAATTCAACTGAAGATTTCCTGTCTGTAACTGCAATCACATGAAGCCAACTGTAAATTGCAATCCAAAATTGGATACAATTAAGTCATATGGTTCTGAAGACATCAGTACATATTTGAGACATCAAGCCCCAGTTCACTGCACTACAAAAACACTGATTAAATTAGTTTCAGAAAATTGCTCTGCAGCCAAATAGCTATATGCTACACAATGGACCTTGCAATAAATCTTAGACTATACATGTTGACAGGTGTGAGATGATTTATTGAATCATGAGACAAGGGATTACGGGGAATTACTAAGAAACATACACTCCTTTTCAATGCAACATTATTTTACTTAACACAGGCAATTGAGAAGGAAATGGCTATTATAATAATAGCCACCTCTTCTCAGACATCTCTAATTCTACATATTAAAGATGATCCAGGAATGAAATCATTAGATGGTGCTGTTGGCTCTAGATCAATCAGATGACTTAATAGTGATCTATCTCCTTGCAGCAACACTCATTTCTGTTAATAATCAAAGAATGTATACTACCCATGACCTCCAAATATTGCTTTAATCATGGTAGCACTAGGATTTACAATATTTGATCTGATTTTTCTTTTCAATGTTATCTGATTTTGCTTAATGGTCAGTAAGGAAATCAAACCTCCACTGTAAGTTGATATATTTATTTCAATTTTTATTACAAACAAATGTTCAATAGGTTCATTAGGTCATTGTTTCCACAAGTTGAAATTATCAATGGCATTCAGTCCTAGAAGTATAATTGTTAAATCACATTTTTGAACCTAAATGGATAATGTTGATGGTCATAGAAAACAATATCAACATTTAACAAGCATTATAAGTGACGAAAGTGTAAAGCACGAGAGTTTACCTTAACGTCAAGAGAGCATGTTCTCATGTGACTGTTGTAGTGTCATTTGGCCTCTGTTAGCTTTTTCCTCTGACCCACACTTGTGGGTTGGGGCAGAAGGTAGGATACCCAAAGTGCCACCCCTCCCACCTTTGCCCTCTATCTGTGGGATCTCAATGCTACTCAGCCCTTCAAGGTAAGTTATCCTAACACAGCTATGTGGAGACTTGGACTAGATTCTCAAAACAACCACCAGCAACAAGAACAAAAAAAATCAAATAATCAACAAACAAGACCAAGTCACTCATTTAAATTTCCTTCATGATTAAATTTAATTCTAATAATCTCTTAGCTGCCTGAAAATGGACACTATTTGTAGTTATATATACCTTCCCTAATAGGCAAACAACACCCTTTTAAGGTTGGTTTAACAAAAAGTGGCATCTGGTGCTCAGGCTACAAAGATAACCCAACATGCCCTGAGAGAGGATGATGTAATTGTGTTATGATATGTAGAACAGATATCTCAATGAAAAAAGCAGGTTTTACTTTGCTTTGGAGGCCAGCTTCTGATACACAGCCATTTCTAGGCCAGTGAAGGGTACATATCAGTCATCAACACAAAGATTTATTAGGGAGTCGGAGACTCCTGCTCTTGGCCAAAAAATCCCAAGGAATATCCTAGTCTGACACAAACTCTTTGCTCTGGAAAAGAACCACATAAGAGCCTGTTCTAGAACTAGTGGATCAAAGCAATTTGATTCTGGCTGTAGTTGCCATTGTCCTGGAGAGTTAGAAAGATAGTGGGCTAGATCACCTCCCTACTATCCTGTTTTATAGATATCAGGGTCTCAATTCATTGCTATACACAAGTGGTCTGTTCAGTGAAATAGTTGGTCTTTGGAAGATCTCAAGATCTTGGAAATTCTCAACTTCTTAGTAGTTCTTATAACAGCCACCCAAAGACTTTTGTTTCTTGAGTTTGGTTTTAGAGACAGGTTCTTGGTATATAGCCCAGGCTGATCTCCAATTTCCAATGAAGACAAGGCTGCTCTCAAACTGTGACCAAAAGAAGCATGCCACTGCACTTGGCTTTGGATATGGCTTGTGTGGGTTGTTGTGTCCCCTGTTTAAAGTGTTCATGTCTTCAAATTTCATTCCTATTGCGAGTTATGAAGACCGTAGATGCATAATCTGGCTATGATGTTCAGAGGTAAGCCTTGGGAGATTATTAGGACTAAATAAGACCACCAGTGAGGAGCTTTCATGGTGCCAGAATACTGGCGGTGCTATATATATATAAAATGGTACGGAGAGACCAGAATACAGACACATGTGCACTAGCACTTTCTGGGTGATGTGCTACCAGCCTGTTTCCAGACTGTGTGAACAAGAAGGTCATCAGCAGTTACAGTCTTTCAAAATCACGTGGCACCTTAGTCCCAAGTCCTGAGAGTAAATTTCTGCAGTACAGGTTCTCAGGTTGTGGAGAGAAGCTGCTGTTACATGGGTGGAAAGTTCTTTAAGTGATATCTATAAATTATTTTTGATATTTCTTGAAATGTCCAGTTATTTGCATTGTAGCATATGGTAGAAGGAGCAGCAGTGAAATAAATCATCTGCCTCTGTATCAAACAATAACACTTTTTTGTATTTGAACTAAGAGTCTTCTCTTCTGCTCTTACCTGGAATGTGCTGCATGTTAGCTCATGAAGCTAGGAGATGCTTGAATTACAGTCAATGCCAAGTTCACGCGTGAATAATAAGCTTCCCCAAGTGTTTCACAGCCCACAAATGCAACTTCTCATTGTCTGAAATATCTAACTTTAAAATCTGCATCTTAAGAAACTCCTCTTCAATGTACTCTATGGCAGGTTTTGTATGGCAGAATCTTTTCTGATGACTAATTATGTATATCAAGTCTGAAAACCACAAGTTTTAAGTTATCGACTGACAAGCATTGTCTTTACTCATTCTAAAGTACAATAGGATTTTAAAATGGGGATTCTACAGTAGTTTTAAATTGGCTGCACTATATAATTTAACAAAGTATTCCCAAAACACATAAGCCAGGATGGACCTGCATTTCTGGTATTCATTTCAAGCTGCTGTCTGGAAATGTAAAAGGACATTGCAAAAATGAGTTCAAATCATAAAATACAATATCCCAAGTATAATTTTTGAGCATATGTAGAAATAAGAGTCTGACTGAGAAGTACGAAGGTGGATGGGACTTCAAGACAGGAATATTTTATTTTAAAGATTTTGGGGGACCTTCCTTGCTAGATATTTCCACTAGATTTCCCAATACTCTGGCACATTTATTTCTAAAGAAGAAAAAAAACACTTCCTGATAAATATCTTCAAAATAGAATGCTTGCCTATAGTGATATATTGATGGATGCGGGAGAAGAAAGGGAAGCTGAGGATAAAGAAAAAAACATTCTAAGCAATTCCTTTAAGGCCAGGTTTTTCTGAGGCAGAGCCCAAATTCAATGCCCAGTAACAACAATACAGGTATGTTGTTTTCTTGCTTTCTAAAAGCCTTTGTCCACTCATTCACTGTGGCCACTGCTGCCTTCATTTCATGGAAATTATCATTTAGAAATTGTGAGGATATTTGAAAATGATAATTACTTTCAGAGCAGCAACACACACAGCCAATACTGGAACACAGTAAAATGAAGGGTTGGGAGAGTATGTTTTGAAATGCTTTGTGTTTCTTGATGCTGTCTATATTTTAGCCATTTATTAACCATTGACTTGGAGTTGGCTGCCGTTTAATGATCACAATCTATGAAGCTTTATTATTTTCTTTTAGATCATCTTTATAACTGTTTCCTCAATGATGCTGTGAAACAAACATTGCCATACATTTTTACAGCAATCATCTGTGGTACAAAAAACCCCTCATGTTCAGAACCTCTTGGGATAAAGACTAATTTAAGCTTCAGTGGTTGCCACAAAACACACCCTTGTCAGAGAAGCACTTGTGATGAACTCATATCACTCATCTTCTAGAACACTCCTTTGGAACACTTTATTGTATAGAATCTCTTTGGGATACGTAACTCTTATCATGGAACAATTACTCCTCTCTGAGATGAGACTCTAAGACTCGGGAATCAAAATAAGGCAGGGTGGAGTGAACAAACTTAGGTATTGCTATCATCATCATAGGTGGGACAAAGGAAAGCGCTAGCATGATTTTCTCTCATGTACTTCTAAACACAGACACTTGGAAAAGAACAAACAGCTTGAAGCCTTGAGAGTGTTATGGCAAAAACCATCATCATCATCAGAGTACTTGAAGATAATTTCTACAGTATATTGACAGCTTTTGAAATACTGGGTTTCTTAATTCTTTATGGCCCAATCTCACAAACACTTCTCACATTAGCTATGAGAGATAGTACTTCAGGCCTTAAGTTTTGTTTTCAATTTGAAAACTCTGATTTAATGATGTTCAGAACGCTTCTCAAAGCCAGGTTTATCTGAGGCAGAGCCCAAATTCGAAAAAGGTTGGTGAGACTACAAATCACTTTTAACTGAACAAAAATACGGAAAAACATATTGCCAAATAGGTTAGTGCAGAAGGCCTCAAAGATACAATGTGTTTCAACCACAGGTTCCAGTGCTTCTAAAGGTCACAAACTCATGCTCAGTATGTCGGGAAACTGTATAGAAGACGTGCATAAAATGTTGAACATGACCTGTTTTACTACACACACTCTAACTGTATGGACAAGCCTAGTAGTCACTATTATGTACGGAGGCAAATTGAGTACTAGATTATTGGAATCTACCTCTGTTTCTCATGAAGGTAAGGTCCTTTTCTATGTTGTCATTATCTGTGATGTCTCAATCTGTTTCATTATTATCTAGGATTCCTCTCTTTACAGTCTTAGCTATGATGTTCCTCTACACAGCCCTTCTCAGCAATGCTTCCCCCTGATCCAGCCATTGCAGTTATGGTGAGGGATTATAACTTGGTGGGGGGAAGTTGATTTTGATTGACCATCTCTAGTTGTTAGTCACTCCGAGAAACTACTGACAGGAAGCCACTTTGTAGTGGCAGACGCATGGTGAGTTTTACAAGATGGGAAGAAGATAGGAAAGATATTATGCAGACACAGAAATTACTTTCTCTGAAAAGTTGCTATGAAGGTAACTACCAAACAGAGAACAGCCAGTCTCCCAGGTAAAAGGCTAGATTTGATGGCTTTTTAACCTTTTAACTACTTTTCAATGGGTATTTTGGAAGTAGAGTTATACTGAGAGGAGGGAAAGATCAAAATTTTCATAAGATCCAAACACATAATGCTCCAAGAAGTAAACTATGATGGCTTCATTTCTGCCACCTCAGCCTTAATCTATGCCTAATCCATGCTGTGTTTGTTTATTTGCTTACTTGTTTTTGAAAGAGAGAAAGAACATGAAGCTGGGTGGGTAAGGAGATGGAGGGGAACCTGGGAGGATTTGGGGAAGGGAAAAGAATATGATCAAAATACATTGTATGAAATTCTCAAAACATAAAATAAAAAAATTAAATCCTCTTAGGATACATTACTAGGCATAATACTCAAATTTATTCCGAATTATTCAAGAGAAATCCAAATAAAATATTCTCTCTGAGTCAATAGTACAATAATAAAGAAATGAGAAACCTACAAATGATTTCTTTACTGAGTAAAGAAAAACAAAGAACTCTATCTTCCTTTGAAAATGTTTTCTTTTTGTCTTGCTTTGGCCATCTAGCCATATCATTTCAGTTCTGACTTTCTGACTGAAAACCTGTCTTTAACAGGAATACTCCCAAATTACTCTATTAGAAACACTGAGTACAATTTAAAATTTAGTCAATACATTTAAAAGGTAGAGCTGTGACTAAGGCACAATAAATGAAATTTTTCTGTGCTCTAGACTGTGAGAACATACACATTCCAGAAGATAACTGCCTCATTTACATAATGGCATGAATTAAAATTCTCCAGAACTCAAGCTATAGACGCACTTCCAAAATGAAGACTGATTACAATGGAAAACCAACATTTGTTCAAGGTAGGTATGTCTATTGCTTAGCATATGGACATCTACTAAGCAATTGGAAAATCTGAGCTATGGGCTGGCAAACTCTGGCTCCTGGGTCAAATCTGGCTGACCACCTGTTTTTACAATTGTCATTGGAATCAAATCATTATGTAGTGTGTCTATAGCTGCTTTTGCATTACAGTAGAATTGAACAATTCTGACAGAAATCATATGACCCAGGAAAAGCAACTGTTCATTTTCTATGTTTGTTGACTTCAGTCGTTAGGAGCTAACCTAGGCCTCTCTTTCTCTACTCCTCACTTGAGGGACTGGATCTAGCTATGGTTGTTCCACCAAGCTGATATCAGAATCCCTGGAGGCCACTGGGCTTGGAGGAAGTTCCCAGACTTAGTTATACTGCATGGTCTCTTGTTCCCTCAGGAGAGGCTCTTGCCTGAGGTAATCGACTTGGGGAACTCAGAGAGCAGCCTGTTGCTAAGGCCTTTGGAGTTTAGTGCTTTCAAGCATGAACTACTTGTGAAGTAAGTAAGCTCTGCCAACAGGAACAAACACTTGGAAATCATGCCTAAATAAATTCAGCCTTGGCATTGAAGACTTCCATTTGATTTACAACCTTCCAAGTCCTGGACTTGAAGATTTGAGAATCTGTGGATTTTCATGGATCAAGATACGGTGCTATATAAATATAAATGGTTTCTTTGGAAGAGAATTAAATTAGACTAACAGGCTTAATGAGTTAACGTTTGATCTATGGAAGTATCTCATCTTAAATATGTCACAATGAAAATGATTACACATCAAATATAAGCTGTTTCAGTGACAATCCCAGTTGGCAACCCATTCGCTAAAGACTCCCCACTTGGAGGAAAGCCCCAGGCTCTGTCTCTGCCACAAACAGCTACACCTGGAAGGCGGTCTAGAGAACAAGCTGCAAAACACTAGGAAGTCTGGGGGATAGTAGATAATATCAGGAGCACCTAAATCATGTTTGGGGAAGGGATTAAAGAATATTTCCTCAGCCTCTAGAGGTTTAAATAGTGCTGCAAGAGCCTGAAAGACAGCGTGTACAGGCACAGGCGCAGACTGCTTAGAAAAGGCGGGAGTACGCAGAGTGAAGAGAGCTGGCTGTGCTCAGAGATTTGAGATGGCTTTAAGGCTGTCAGCCTGTTTTTCAGGATGACTATAGATGGCAGGTAATGAACAGTAAGGGACTGTCTCTTCAAGAAGAGCCAAGTCTGGGCTCTTCAGCTTAAACTAGGCTTGGTTATCGAAGTTACGGGAACAAGTAAATGATTCTGAGACTGAGACTTATCGTTGCATTTTTGGCAAAGAAACCCATGCTTCTGCATCCTTGACATCTACGGCCACATGATTTTCACTGTGAGACCTAGCCAGCGCATTTAGGCTGTTGAATAGTGTCTCTGACCTCAATATCTGGGATGTTAATACAGGCAGCCACATTCTTTCCTGAGCTGAACTAGTAAAACAATGCATTATAAGTTTTCCCAATAGGCCTCATGATTTCACACTATTGTGTCTCAAGGTGAACTGAATATAATTTACCCTGAATAAAAAAGATGAAATAGAACCATAAGATATCAATGTGCTATTTAGATGATGGTATTTGATTATGCCCCTTTTTTTCTGTCTGGCCTAACGGTCGTTTATGGTAGCAGAAATTGAACCCAGGGCCCTGTGCATAGAAGGCAAACATGTTAACGCTGAGCTACAACTCCAGCCCACTGTTTGCTTTCCCCTCTTGTCCTAGAACCGACATTATACCTATTAGTACTTTTCTGGCACTACTAAGGTGAAATCCAGGCCTTCTCAAATGCATGCATTCCAACAATTTTTAACATTTTTATTTTCAGAGAGGACATTAGTGCATAGCCTAAGCTAGCCTTGTACTCATTCTGTATCCCAGCCAGGCCTTGAATTTGGACTCTTACTGCCTAAGTCTCCTGAGTAGCAGGGACAGGCCTGGACCACTGGGATCAGTACAAATGATATTGTAGTAAGATTTTCTTTTTATATGTTTTTCCTTTGATGTTACGAATGGAATCCAGGGTCTTGCATGTGCCAAGTAAGAGCTCTAATACTAAGCTAAACTCCACATTCTGAGGAACTCTCTAGAAAGAAATAATTGGAGGGAATGTGTAGATTTAGAAAGGAATACCAAGACCTGAAAAACAATACTTTGATTGTTTATGCATTTGAAATTTAAAAGAATGGCCGGCAGGCTGTGGTTATCTTTTTTTAATCTGTTAGACGAATTCTGCCTACACACTAGAGACTATAATCTGGTTAAATTGTTACAGCCCTTTCCACTTGTTTCTACAAATATTCATTGCTGATAAAATGCCTTGCAGATTTTTTTGATGTTCCAGTTGTTGAAAAGTGAATAATCAGATATAAAGTAACTGTAAGATATATGCATTGGACTTGAGGAACTGAAAAATATTTGGAAAGGGAAGACTTGGATTGAGGAATGTTCATATAAAAAATAGGCAAATGTGGATTACTGTGAAGGGGGGGAAAAGAAACCACATGATGATGAAGATAAGAAAACTGTGTCCAAAGCTAAACTATAGTGCTCCACTATGAACCTCCATTCATTCCTTTAACAAAAATCAAGAGTTACTACAGGAAGAGGTGGAAGGATTTAATAGGGAAATTATTAACTTTTGTTTACGTAAACTATACAGTCCAACTTTTAATAATATTGTATTTTTGCCTGTAGAACTATAGAAAAAGCTCAAAATCTGCAAGAAGGAAGGAAAGATACAAATGTTCAGAAAATACCAATCAAAACTGGAAGAGGGCATGCTATTTATCTTTTGTTCAATGATCTCCTGTGTCAAGCATTACAGGGTTGAATTTTCAATTGCTACCTCTGTTTTACAGATGAGGAAATCAGGCTTAGAGGGGTTTAGTTTGCCTTTTAATCCTTAAATTCACAGAACTCTAATATGGCGAGATCAGCACACACGTTAAAAATCAGATTTTTCAGTCGGCCTCAGAGGTGATGAATCACAACATGCATCGGAACAAGAAACCCTCCAGGGCTTCCTGTGCATAGGGTGTGCCACCATGCCTGGCTGTTTTCCCCAAACATAGATTGTAGGGTCAAACTCAGGTCCTCACACTTGCCTAGCAAACTCTTTATTAGCTGATACATATACCCAGCTTCTAAATTCACATGTGTAGGCAAGGCAAAACCATGTTCCAAATGATGAACTGAATTTAAGGATCTTCAGATTCACTTATTCCACATTTCGCTATGGAAGATCTGCTGAGTAGTCTATATTTCTACATGTAGATAAAAATGATTCCACAGAGATTCACCTGTTTGAGCTTGTAGTTTTGCTTTTTTATATTACTACAGAATATAGACCCTCTTCAATCATATTCCCCACAGTAAAGGGAATTTGTTGCTCTTCTTATGGAACATAGATGATAAAAGTGGGGCAAAATTTACTGTTTGTCTTTCCTTCTTGCTAAGTTTTTAAATGTGCCACATTTGGATCATGGTTCTTTCTGCTTTAATGGTGCTGGGGATTAGTTAAGGACAAGATTGGACTTCAAGGCCTGTGTCCTTAAACTTCAAGTCCTCAAAATGTAGATATACTGTGTGTGTGTGTGTGTGTGAGAGAGAGAGAGAGAGAGAGAGAGAGAGAGAGAGAGAGAGAGCATGCTGGGGACTGACCTATAGCCTTGTTCACACTAGGTAGGAACCCTACCACTGAACTACACCCTAAATACTCATTGATATGCTTTTAACTTTGCCATTTGCCATGGCCTTGTGCTTTGCAATATTAAGATGATTCCAATATACTAAGCTGCTCTTGTGCACTAGATGTTGAACAAAACACTTGGACCTATATTTTCTCATTTAACGCTCTCTTGATCACTAACAGGCAAATAATTTACTTTTTGCAGGCAGTATATTTTTCTCCAAGGCTCAAATAATATTGGAAAATGTGCTTTGCAAACTCAGGAGAATTACAAATGCCATACTTCTTAATACAAGTGCCTGGAGATAGTACATTCTTGGTGTCAGAACAACAAATATCCTTGAGACTTATCTCAAATGAGCTTAAAGCAGTTTCCTGAAAGACAACCCAGCTTCCATCCCACCCAAGCATATTAGCCTTTTTACAGATGTCTGGATGAATCCTCAAAAGAGTTCCGGCAACTGCTTTGCCTAAAGAGCTGAGCAGCGAACAAGTCAATGAGAACTTTGTTTGCTGAGACCCTGTGCAGCTCAGCTTGAAAATCCTGAGACACCAACATGCCCTATAACCTCTTCTTTCCTAGGGCCTATAACACTTCCAGAAGCAGCAGGCCATACTCAGTCTGAAATGGAAGTCTGACCCTTTTTCTCGAGGCCCAGAAATCGACCCCACCAACCAAAAGCAACTGAATTTTGTATATCAGTGTCAACGGGTAAAGGAGAGGGAAATGAGAACTCTCGACCAGGTCAGGATATTTGTTGTAAAGCCCAAGTTTGTGAGAATCCCATAACAGGTAAAGCAAGCCCCCCAGCTGGCCAAAAGAACACAATAGCACTTCAGTGAGTTGTTCTCTCATCTCTCTCTTCCTAGAGGTGGTCCTCTCAATGTAGAAATCATAGCAACCGCTTCAGAGCCAGGCTATTTATCTGATCTATTTCCCTTCTCAGGAAGGATATCAGGCCTCTGAGGAAAGCATGTAAGAGGAATTGACTGTCCAGCCTGTGAACAGCAAACATTTAATAAAAAGGTATCCAGTCTGGATTTTAGCATGGGTCAGAGTCCTCATACTGAGTCCTAATTGGCAACTCCAAAGAAAGGAATGCCAATGTCCTTTCTGAGTATTTCTACAGCAATGTGGTTTCACTTAAGCTACTGGAATTATGCCATTTCTAGACATCAAAAACTGAAGTCAGTGATCTTCAGTAATTACTCACATTGAAAACCATTTCTCAGATTGACCTCCATGGAACGCTTTCCATGGTTCTTTTATGTACTCATGTGCCATGTGATCTTCACTTTTAGACACTGGAAGCAGTGTTTTATTTCCGTTATTCATTTCTGCATTCCCGGAATTTACCCATTCTTATCTCATAGTGACTACATGGAAATTCTCCTTGGGTGAGTGAGAAAGGTTTATTTGCTTTTGTTAAAAAAAACAGAGGGTTTGATAAAACAGATAAGGAAAACAACATTTGTAAAGGCACAGAATGGATAGATGCTTTTAGTGAGTTTCATACGCTTGCAGAAATAGGAAACCTAGTCTAATCCCAACGTGAGTAAAACCCAATATTTTCTTGATATAGACAACAAAAAGCAGAGATGTAAGGATGGAAGAAGGTGACACCACTGCTACTCTATTCATTCTCTAGGACTCTGTCTGACAAAAGTGCACCCAGGGCCACGGGTGGTACACGGAAGCCACCGCTCTTTTTGAAGTCTTTCACTCCAGGGCTGTCTTCCTCTGGGGCACTAGCCAGCAGCCAGAGCCTCCTGTTTCCCACTGTAAGGGAAACAGCTGATGTGACACAGCCCAGGAATCCTTCTCTTGCTCATACACCAAAGACAACTGGACAGTACCACTGAGTTGGGACTGGTCTAAGCTACCTGTGTGTCTTGTTACAAATCTTGTCCTTACCTACCTAGGCTTGCCAAAATGTAACAGCCATGGTGCAAAGCCAAATGCCAGTCTCTCTTTCCTTGGTGACTCAACAACTCAACCAGAAGCTTGAATAAGCAGCACCTGCCTGTGATCTTTACCACGGCCTTGTTTCTCAAGTCATTCATTCCACTAAACCACTCGCTGCTTCTAAAAAGTCAGTTTTACCACTTTGCTGCTTGGTACAGAACAAAAGACAAATCAAAATTTCCACTATGTTTAGAAATCTGCAGTGGTTGTTCAAAGTATTCCACACTGGGAGCCAGAAACACAACTCACCCCTGTAAGCACTGAGTAATGAAGGATACAGTACAAACGTCTAAGATTGGGTTATTCAGATGAAGCCTTGACTGTACCAGGAAAGCAGAGATAAAATAGCATCTGATGCTCATCCAGTGCTTACTGCATGCCCACTCTTGTACTTCACAAGCATTTTTGTTTTTGATGAGAAGCAAAAAAAATGTTTTCCCCAGTTTAAAAATAACAAATGCCCAATGGCTACACAGAAGACTTAGGCATTGTGCTTAAAATTTCAGATCATAAAGCAAATCTGTATTTTTTGTTTGTTTTTGAGGCCCTCAGGACAAAAATACCAATTGTAAACTAGCATTATTGTCTTTTCTCTGCAGTGGCCTCGGGTAGCAGGGAACATGCACTCATATGATCCCAGCTCTGGGTATGAGGTCTGACTCTTCAAGATAATCAGTCTATGGAAATGTTGGCAGGGGAACTCTTTAAGACAGCTTCCTTGATGGCTCTAGAGGCATCATTCCAAAGCCATATCTCTACAGCAATTTGCAGAGCCCGTGGGAAGGCATCCTCCTCCTTTGGGATAGTGGCTTACAGCCAGGCCAGGTGTGTGTGTTTAAAATCACTGTGAAATTGCTGCATATATTTCTCAAAACCTCAAAAATGACTAGCTCATTTAAAAATAATGCTGCCTTTGTTGGTCCTGTTAGGCTGAAAGAGAAAGAACTGGGATCTGTATGCTAGGTGATTGGGGGCCAGCAACTCTGTATACTACTTTCAGTCTAAGTTACCACAACTACACAATGTGGAAGAAACAGCGTGAACTCCGAGGTCCTCTAAAAGGCCACTGCAATAGGTGCAGTGCTTTGATCTGCACTCTCGTTTGAGTGAATCCAAAGCCATCTAGTTGTACCAGGACTGCAGGATTACACTTACACCTGGATCCAGAAGCCAACAGGCAATTAGTAACACCCCTTGCTGCTTCTTAGTTTGGGGGCAAGACTTTGAATGTGACCTGCGTTTTGAACTGGGGTGCACTGTGTCGATTGAAACAGACCATAAGATGAAAACTAATGCGGCTGCCTCTTCATGCTTTTCTTTCCCCTGGGAACATGACAGTACTGCCCATATCTGGTATTCTCATTTGACCTTTCTTCCATAAAACATCCTTTGTATCACCCTCCCTTCAAAAGAAAATTGTTTTACTGTTATCTTATAGGCAGGAGTAAAAACGTCTTCACCTTACATTCAAAGACTTTCAAAATCTTCCTTAAAGATACCTCTTTTGATATTATCTCTGCTGGCCCTTCATTCAGCACCTCAAATGCTAGCCAGCATTGTCCAGGGTCCTAAGCTGTCTTATCTATTGCTACAGACAGGTCTATGCTGGCCCAGTGCATGCGCAGAAGCTTTACTCAGCTGCTTTGATGCATAATACACTGATCTGTCAACACAGCTTAAATCCCGCCACCCTGAAGCAAGGTTTATTGTCTACTCAACACCAGAGCCATCTCTTCCTCCTCTGCATCCCAAAACACTTGTCTAACCTATCAATCAATTCTGCACATGTCATTCAACAAGTGTTTATAATTGGCATGCCTCTACCTGTGGCTAGGCAGTTTCGAAATAAAACAAAATACATTAAAGGAACAACATGCACTCTTATCTCACACATAAACATGGCGAGCAATAGCTAAAATAATATTAGGCAGCCAGTGAAATGCCAAAGTCCTCACACTTAACCATTACACTCTGCCTTCTGGTTTCTAACAGTAATTCTAATATTGCAAGCTTCCTCTGGGTCAGGCGCAATACTAAGAGGTTACATGAGACACTTTATTTTGTTCTCCCATGTTTCTGTAAAAGCAAGCACAGTACATTACTAGCCTTGTTTTATAGACAAGTAAAATGGGGCACGGGAACATTAAGTAATGTTCCAAACTATTACACTTGTTTACACAGTCCCATGACTCAGAGGTACCTCGTGTACTTACTTGTCTGTGCACTCTCCGAACTCCCAGAGCTTACAAAAAATGTTCCCAATTATAATAAATCATCAGGCAATAGTAAATTTCTCCCTGCAAGTGAAGGATGGGGGGGTCATGAGAGAGTAGACAGGTAGAAAGGAGGAGGGAGGAGAAGTGTCTTTGAACTTCACTATAACAGTAGGTCACTGGAGATGCTTTCTTCCCATTCTGTCCATTTCTGTGTATTTTATAAATATTTCAAAACCTTATTTTCATCACATGGGAATATTTAAAAATATAATCACATTGTAGGCTATGAAAATGTTACTATGAAATAAGCACAAGCAAAAACTGCTTTTGATGGAGATGTTTGGAACTGTTAAGACAGCCCCCCCACATAACCAAAAAACTTTAGAAAATACATAACTCACTTTTTAAAATACCATGTGGTGAATCATCATACAACCTGTATATATTTCAAATTAAAATCTAAGCTAAAATACTTGTGAACTGCTTGGTAAACCTGTACAGGATTACAAAAAGGATGTATTATTTGATTAAAGGTCAAATTTGAATGATAGATAGCAGGAGTTTTATAGGTATGTATTAAACTTGACATTGTTCAAAGTCTAATACAACACTTGGAAGTGGTAATGTGGAGATTTTCTTTTCTGGGAAGAATTTCTCCATCTCTCAGACTGGTATCTGTGTCCTTGCTTTGGACACAATATGACTTCCTCCACCAGCAAAAGAAAACATATTTGGCTGTTAGAATTCCCTACTAGTCTGTTAGCTCCATGAAGATGGTGACTATTTCGGTACATATTATCTTCAGTTAGTAAACGGAAATAACTTATTACCTCTCAAAACATATATAGTCTTGTATGTTATCAATAACATAGCTTCAAAAGTCTTGAAACAAGAAAAATGACACTGTATGAAAAGATCTTAAAAAGTTCACTCTTTTCAGTGGAAAGTTTAAATGCAGGTAAGACCAATTGATGAGACTATAGGAAATTAAGATATAATAAACAAAAATTCTAATGCTTAGTAAGCAATATTGTGTACATAAATAAGACCATATTTCATATACATTTAAATGAAAAAAATTTGTATGCATATGTTTGGAACTTCAGTGACCCAAAAAGATCTAGTAATTACTTCCATTAATCCACCAAATATTCAAGATGTCATTAAAATATTTAAGGTAATAGGAGGAATAGTTAAAAAAACACTTAGGGTAATAGGAGAATAGTTTATTAAGATTCTAAGAACACATCTAACATTGTTATAGTTGTTGCTATTGATTGTCTGCCATAAAGGGAGTACTGGAAACATCAACTTAGCTACATACAATTAAAAATTATGAAGATTCTAATATTAACATAAGCAATGCATATATGTATACAGATGCACAATGTGTGTCTATATCACACAGAAACACACACACACACACACACACACACACACACACACACACTGGCCTAGTTCTTGTATCATATGTAATTAGGATTTGGGTTGGTGCTGACATTTGAGTCCAGAGCATCTCACATTTTAGGCAAGCTCTCTCCCACTGAACAGTAGCTCCAGTCCTTTATTTTACTTCTTATTTTAAAAAAGGATGTCACACATTACGTTGCCCCAGCTGCCCTGAACTCTTACTATCTTCCTGCCTCAGCCTCTAGAGTAACTAGGATTATAGACCTATGCAACCAGGCCCAGTCCTATTTCTATTTTTATATTAGAAACACAATAAAGAAATTCTAAGGAAAAAAAAACAATTTCTAGCTCAGTATCTTCTCATGCCATTATTGTCAATTGGGAAAGACTTTCAATACTATAGAATCTCATCTGGGTATGATAGTATACACTTATATTGCTGAGGCAGGAAAACTACTGAGAATTCAAAGCCAACCTAGGTTATATAATGAGTATCATACAAGTCAAGGCAATATACTGAGAGCTTATCTCAATAAAATAAAATAAAATAAAATAAAATAAAATAAAAATAAACCTAGGAGCAAAATCTCCTACCTCTGCTTCCATATGTAAAGGGCTACATGAAGAAATTTGAGTTTTAACTGGAACTGTTGGAGGAATAATTTGAAAATCTCAGTGGGTTGGTTTGTTGAAAGCTATTTTGTGTGAAGAAACTCCCACAGTCAGCCTTTAAAGAAAGTAAGCTAAAACAGTTTTGAACTTCAGTTTTAGCTCATTTCAAGGGGGGAGTGAAGGACAATGAAAGGTCAATTTTTCTATGTTGGCATAGTTTATAGGTGTAACTAAAGAAACAAGAGGCCCAATATGGTGTGCAAGCACAGTATAAGAGGAATTATTATATTATAATTTCTTGGAAACTCTAGAGTGCATTATTAAACTCTCTTATATGCCAGTTATGTGGTTCACAGATCGAGTCTTTAACCAGAGTTTGTAGGACTGAAGGGTTTCTTAAAATTCAATTAAAATGATGTTTTAAAATGTCCATATATATAAAGCCTTTTCTGGCCTGGAGGTCACTATGAAAACCAAGCAGGCCTTGAACTCATAGATATCCACCTGCCTCTCTGCCTCTGCCTCCTGAATGCTGGAATTAAAGGCATGCACAACCATGCCCAGCCATATTTTATTTCTTTACAGAACCATATATCTTTCACACTGAAATTTGATGTAATTAAAAATGCTCCCCCAAAGTGCATTTAAAAGGAAACTATTATTCTTCACAATCATATCAGTACAAATATATATCAATATGAAATACCACAAAGCACCATTTACGTTTTCAGATCACTGTGATAACTAATAAAAACATACAATTCCTTGGTTTGGGTCTGTTCATTATGCTATTAATTCTTTTTTTAAAAAAAAAATCAGCATTAGTATTATACTAGATTTTCAGCAAGAGAGTACATGTGTTCATCAATTTGTGGTGACTTAAGTCTCATCACCTCGCAAATGTCTTATGTGCTTATGATATTTTATTCTAACATGAATGGCATGTTTCTGAACAAACATGCTCTGTTGCTATGTTTTCCATGCAAACGCTTAAAAGCACATTTCATGGAATAACTGTAAATAATTGCTCATGAATATATTTTGTTGAATAGCTGCACATGTGTTCCCGTGCATGCGATGTTGTTTATATGCCTATATTTCTGAAATTAGAAAATAAAATATGCAACATGGTTAATTGTCAGACCCTCCCTGTGGCAATATCAATGACTGTTAATTCTTTGGCTTGATTAGACAAATGAACTGGACTGAAGATTTGTATTTTTAACACAGAAAGGGCTATTGCAATGTCTCCTCATAAATATGAAGATGTTACATAAATAATTAATAACTGTGCTGTGACAGCACACAGAAAATGAGCAGAACCTGATTATCAAATGTAAATAGCAAGCCTGGGAGCTGTTGAATATGCAACCTCCTTATGACGATATTGTTCTAACAAACAATCCTTAATCCAATAAAAAAGAACATTTTCTTGGTAAAGATCAAGAAAGAAAGAAAGAAAGATCAAAGGTCTCTATTCAATCATCCCAAAGTTCTTTACCTCCCAAGGACAAGAAAGGTTAAAAGGAGGTCCCCTTGGATTTTGTAGACTGACAACCATCCGGAATTTTGAAAGATTAGTCATAATTTCATGCACATTCCTATCCCTGTTATCCACTTTGATGATACTTTTCTTTGTTACCGCTGTGCAATGTAGTGGAATGTAATGGGTGTCTATCTTCTCTTGCTGTGATACCTAAATTCTTGTGGCAACCGTCCTCTATGAGGTGAAAAGATGGATCACCTACCACCCCTCACTCCTTGGACATTTGAAAGGAGGCATGCTGTGCAGGTACTGCATTTGTTTCCCCCACTGACATTTAGAAGCAGAGATTCACTTTAGCATGTCGACTTGCCTCAGTGTGTCAAGAAATCACAAAGTGGAATTCCAGATGTGGTTTGTTAATCCTTATAGTCACAAAATCAACCATGTAGCTCAAGTAAATACAACTGCTCATTAGCATGAGGAGAAGGGAAAGGAACCATTTGTTAAAGGTGATGATATTCTCTGAGCAATAATACTCTTTGCATCATCTGATTCATTTTGTTTACTCAACAAGTTGCTATGTTTTTCCTAAAAGGAAGGACTTCAGTATATATTTACTTAGCGCTTTTAAATTGTACTTCCTTTACTTTTAATTAGTGTCTTGTGATCTAAAATTGGCTGATGAATATAATACCTCACTCAAACTCTCTCAGCTTAGTTTACAGTAATTAGGCTCACCATCAACTGAAGTTGAACAGACAACAGGAGATGATTTTGTTTTTATTTCTTCCCTGGTGATTTCTAACCTTATTTAGAGAGTGATTTTTTTAAGTTACCATGTGACCATATTAATTACTATCCCCCAAGCTGGAGTTTGGATAATTTCCTACTAGAAGGAACCCAATTTCAGACGGTCTTGTCTGTAAAGTCACAAAATAAAAGAAGCTTATACTGTCAGGAACGTTCTCATGAAACATGAGACTGTTAGAACATGATAGTTCACCAGTAAGCTGAATATCATTTACAAAAGGAGGTTACATGTCCTCTAAAATCCCACGTTCTCTTCAGACATTCTTCCTTCTAGTCTTTTGTTTGTGCAGTAACTAGGCAAAGTTATAATGTGAGGAAATTAGTTTTCCTGGATGAGTGAGGAAAATAAATTGTCCACAAATGCTCAGCAGATCGATTTTATCTTCCATCCCCCCTTTCTCATTCCTTTCCCTCGCCCATCTTCCTCTCTCCTCTCTTTTAAAGAACTGCATACATTGAAAATGATCCAGACAAACGGCAAGGGTTGAAAAGGATCCAGATATTTAAAATTTGCCCTCACCTTGACAACACTAAAATTACAAGCAGCAGTCAACTTTTACAAGATACCCTCATTGTGTAACATTTATAGGCTGCCAAAAACATGCTACAAGTAATCAGACAACAAAGGTGAAGAGCAAACCTTCCCCCGCCATGTAGCTAGCAGTGAATACACTTTTTATTTCCATGACATTTGCTGGCAGAAAGGGGTTGGCTTAAGGCAGATCGGACTAACCTTCAATTTGTCATAGCGCTCACTCAAAGCTGCCACCTGATGATCGCGGTGCCGCCCAACCAGTTTACACAAGGCACAGATTAACTGGTCATCAGTCACACAGTACATATTCACCTTCTCATCCTCGTGCTCCAGGCACATCAGCCCCCGGATGTGTGAGTCCGGGATTGGCTCAATCAGACGATGGCCTGTAAAGGGCTTCTTGTTCGGGTGAGTGGCTTTCAGGCACTCATCGCAGTAGGACACTTCACAAGTGACACAGGTCTTCACAGCATCTTGGGCAGGATCCTGGTCACAGAACTGGCAGAGAACCTTCTCAGCAGAAGACATGGTGTTGCCGTCAAAGGCCCGCTCCCTGCGGGTCTCACTGGGAGAATTGGGCCCGCTCACAGAGGCTTTCTGAAACCTGTCAATGATGTTCTGGAGGGTGACGTTGCGCTTGAGCCCGTCTAGACCTCGCTGACTGAGCGTGATGACATGCCGGCAGGTGGGGCACTGGAAGGCGCTGATGGACTCCACAGGCTCGTTGGTGGCACAGTGAGAGACCAGGATGCGGTGGGCGCAGTTGAAGCAGAGGCTATGTGCGCAGGGCAGCAGGAGAGGATCCTCAAAGAGCTCCAGACAAATAGGGCAGGTCAGCTCCGACTCCAGTGTTTCCATCTTCAGGCAAAACTCTCCGGGGTCATCAGCAAAATCCAAGGAAGCTGATCAGCTATCTGGAAACAGAATGTAAGATAGGATTAAGCATGAGGGGTCAGCCGGGGGGTGGGGGCGAGCGCTGTCAGCTTTGAATGCATCTCAAGATAATTCCAAACACAGGCCATGGAAGGGAAAAGAAGGGTATGTTTCAAATGCCTCTTTAACTGGGAGCAAATGATAAAACCAAACAAAATAACCCATGAGCCTAGCATTTTCTCAAAGTTCTGATTGTTGAAAGTGGCAGCTTTCTTTTTCTTTGCTACTATTTATTTTTTTTTTGTTTAAATGGTTTTCACAATTTTGGCTTTTAAAAGATCTAACTCCAACCTGAAAAGTAATTGAAACTATAACTTCTATAACTGGTATATGATCAGAATAATTTTATGTCACAACCAAGTTTTACCTTTAGTTAAAATTAAAATAAAGAAACTCATGCTGACGAATGATAACCATTCACAACTTGGAATTTGTGAACTTGCATATTAATCTATATGCATTTTAAGAACTATCAGTTTGCAATAGCAGGTCAGGATTTTCAACTATACAGATGTATTTATTCACTATAGATATGAGCCTTAAGTATATATGAACTCAAATGTATGCACTACAGTAGAAATAATGTTTAAGTTCAGGGCATCATTTCCTAAGACATTCTTGAAGGGAAAAATATGTATTTGCACAAAGATGATCATAGTAGAGTTAATATTTTTGGCATATTCTCATTATTCTTCTATTGCTTAATCCAGAAGTGGGATAAGGGTGGCAGAGAAGAATAGAGAAAACTATCCAGGCGTCATTTTGAAGGCTGTAATCCAACGACTAATATTATTAGATACATTTGATAAGTTCGAACAATGATAATTACAGTTTAGAAAGCAATGTGGAAAGACTATTCAAAGATTGCTGAGAATTCCTGTGCAGCCCCACTTGGCCTAAACTATCCTATCTCAGGCTTGTCACTATTGCCAGCAACAGGCCTGGCTGGCAGGAGGTCTTGTCTCATACTCACAGTCCTGCTGGCCCAGGCATGACCTCTGCCAGCTTTGTTGCTCCCCTCCAGGCCACCTTCGGGTGGCCCAGCTGAATGTGCCCCGTCCCATAAATACCTCACTGCTTTTGTGAACTCCTACCTCCCTTCCCTTCAAAACGGGAAGGCAAAGAATCCCAAACAAGCACCAGTTCATTAGGGTGAAGAGGCCTCATACTCATTAGCAGGCCTGGGAACTAAGCCCCTTTGAACCTTCTCCCTTTCAGGGTCATTAGTAGAGGGCTGCAGAATGCTGCCTGGCATATTAGCTGAGGCCCAATGCAGCAGGCTGTGGGAGAACGGGGCAGTTTACTGGGTCAGGAGGTTCAAATCACTCACAAGGGTAGAAAGTTCTCAGTTGGGGAAGGCTTCACTTCCAAAGTTGTGTTTAGTGATTCTGACAGTTAGTCATTTGTGTTCACACCTCTGCTTCTTTGCAAAATTCAAGGTTTCTAGAATAATCTGACCTTGTATGAAACAGCATTCATCTGAAATACGAAGAGCATGCACTGCTTTGGTGAAACGCCATCACCTCACTGCCCAGGAACAGTGTCCAGTCACATTTACTACCTAATAAAGGAGTGGCTGCAATTTGCAATGGTGGTGCTTACTCATCTTCCACAGTCTGCAATGTAAAGAAAGCCAAAGGCTGCTCTTCTACAAAACTTCACCATCCCCACTTTGGCCCAGTCCATTGTTCCTAGAGATGGCTCTGAAGAAATTGAAAGATTTTGCATATTAAGCAAGACTTTGATTAACTGTAGATAAAGAATTACCCTTGTGTCAAATTTCTGTTCCTTTACTACTGGAAGCATAAAAATCAAAAGGAAATTATAGGCCTGAAAAGAGCTTAGGAAGCTATGTTCTGTTCTGTGATAGTTGCTGTTAATGTTTACTTTTTAAATATATTCCTGTTTTACCTTTTTTTAAGACAGGGAGGCCTTGCTATATATTACAGGTTGGTCATAAACTTGAAATATTCTTGCCTCTGTCTCGTGAGTGTTGGGATCATCAGAACAAACGACTATCAGAGAAGCACACCACCATCATGCACAGCCAATTATTTTCATTTAATTTTTATTTTCACATATGTAGTATTTGCACATATTTACGTGGCATATGGTATAAATATAGCATATATTTTATACTATATTTATATAGTATTCCATACCATGCAGTATTATAAGCCAATACCTAAAATGAAAGTGTGAGAATCTTTAATATAGGCCCATATTTCTATATGGTGTGGCAGCCAGGCTCTGAAGCCATAGGCCCCACCTGAGGTGGTCACATAGCCCTGCAGACAGGCTGTCACTGGCCTAAGATAAGGTCAGGATGTTGTTGCTCCTTTCATTATAATATGGAGGATGCCTGATATAGATGCTAATTCAAACCTAGCTAGCTTACACAGCTGACAGGTAGTTGTGGATGTGACTGAAAGCCATTTACCTGGTTACCTAGAAGACAGAATGCTAATGTATTTCCCCTAAGTTAAGTTTTGGTATAAAGACAGTTTGGAGGATAAACGAGAGGAAATTCTTCAGGATGTGAATTCAGGACTTCATGAGGGACCACTGAGAATCTCCTTGCCAATAACACCATGTGAGTTGTCTATTCCCACGCCTCCACGCCAGTCCAGAGAGAGATAGTTTATGTTGGGTTCTGGTCTAGAGAAATAATTTATGGTCTGGGCTAGCACCAGACCTCGACACTTTAAAAAAAAGGCAAAAAAATCCCTTCAAAGTGGGAATGGTACATTGTCAACAGTTAAAGCGCCTGTCATACGACATGAAGACTGGAGCTCAGTTTCCCAGAAGCCACATAAACACTAGGTGGGCATGGAGGCCACCTGGGAATCCATCTCCCAGAGCAAAATGGTTAGCCAGACTAGGCCTATAGAGCTCTGGCTTAATCATATGCTTGCACACATTAGCATGCCTACACACGTGAATATAACATATACACACTGATGTACAGGGAACACAAGTATACAAAATGAATTTTTTTAACTTATTAAAACTGAAAATAGCATGCCCTATGATCGGAAGTAAAATGAGGATGTCAGAGAGATTGGTATTCCCATGTTTCTTGTAACATTAGTCACAGTTGCCGTGCCATGGGAACAACCTAAGTTGAAAGAAATGCGGCACATACACAGAACGAAATACGATTTGGTTACAAAAATGGAATTCTGTCATTTGTGGCAACATGCATGCAACCAGGGGACATTTTGGCAAGTTAAACAAGTCCGGCAGGGAAAGATAACTACTGCATGATGACTGTGTTTCTCGTGGAAGTGTCACATTCCATCCCGCAGAGGTAGCATGGGAATTCCCAGGGTAATTCCTCTGTGCATCCAATGGAAATGCTGACATTTTATTTACCTAGGCAAGAGAAGGCTACTGTATGCTAGGTATTAAGCTGATCCCCAAAAAGAGAACCTTGTGTTGTCATTGCTCCACCTCTACTATCATGAGCCAAGGCATCATCATCTAAAATCTGGGCTATCACAAGACCTTGCTAAATGCTTTCATGTCTTCTTCTCACTCTTGCCCTTCTCCTTATAGTCTAATCCCCAATCAGAATCTAGAGAACCTGTTAAAACATGACAGATTCTGCCGTTCTTCTGTTCTTCCCTTCAGGGGCTTCCCATGTCAGTCAAAGGGAAATTCACCACAGTAAAACCAGCACTAGAAAACAGACTCAGACAGTGAGCTCATATCCTCCCACGCTACTTCTTTTTTGTTCTGCTTGGGGCACATGGCTTCCTTGTCAATCCACAGATATGCCAAATGCATTCGAACTCTCACTCAGCAATATACAGTCTTTGGAATCCACATGATTCTGGTCTCCACAGTCACCTTATCGGAACCCACATGAAACTAATTCCGCACCATTACCACCATAACTACTCACCCATTCTAGAAGTCCTTCTTGCTTTACCTCAGTCTGTTGTTCTCCATATATCTATTGCTAACATATTCCATTACTTTGTTTATTGATGTCTCCCTTTAATGTCCCTAGTACTGGACAGTGCTGTATAGGATCAGAGACTTTTTTCTCTTTGGAGGCTGTGTCTGTCACAAGTAGCTAGAATAGTGTCCGATGTACAATAAACTCAAACACTCATTGATTTCTTCAACTGTACTGGGCTGAAGCTGAATGAGCAAAATACAACTTTTTCCGTTAAGGGTCAACCAGTAAAATAGAAGTCACCAAGCTTTCTATATAAATGGCAGGGTAATGATTGGGGGGGCGGTATAGGGTATGTGTTGCAGAAATAATCATAAAGACACATAAAAGAATGTGCATAGCTAGGCTCTGACATAGCTGCATTTTGACAAACAGATAATGAGCCAGAGCTGACCTACAGGTCTTAGTTTTAGAGGAGAGAGGAGGACACAACTGGCCAGAAAACAAAGGAAAATCAGCAGCAGAGAGGCCTGACCAGAATGCCAGATGTGTGACAAGAACAGCAAAGATGGAGGAGCCAGACATGGACAAGCGAATACATGTTCCCTTGTTAACAGGAAATTCTTTGCAATGGTATTTCACCCTGACATCAATGGAAATGATGTGAGTTCAGTGCTCGGGGCAATTCATGTAGGAATGATTTAATAGCAGCTGCTCAGATCTGAATCTTTTCCTTTTACTGCCAGAGTACTCAGCATGGTGCTTTGGGCAAATGTCTACACTGTAAAGAGTTAACTGAATTAAGTGCTGAGAAAATAGCTAGATGTGATATGTGAAGTTCAGCCAAATTTCTAAGTCGCTGGTTCACATAATTCCAAAAAGGAAGGGGCGCTTAGTTGATATCTACAATAAACTCTACTCTCCACTTTTATCCATAAGTTGCCATATGTATTCTTCATTACTCAATAATATCTACATATGTAATTCCCCTCTTCAAGAAATTAGCCTGTCTTATTTTCTACCATTTAAAAAATATCTAGAGAAATCAAAGTATTATTTATGTTTTATTAAAACATTAAAATCATTACATGCACTTGGTCCTGGGGTAGGCTCAGGCAATGTTTAGCCCTTGCCTTGGTGCCTCAACAATTCATTAAGGAAAGGAAAAAAATACCGGACAGTTAAGAGCACTTGGAGAGGACCTGGGTTCAGTTCCCATCACCTACATGGAAGCTCAAAAGTACCTGTAACTCCAGTTTCAGGGACTCTGATGCCTTCCTCTGACATCCACAAGCACTAGTCATGAATGTAGTCCATAGATAGATAGATAGATAGATAGATAGATAGATAGATAGATAGATAG